>JAECUM010053455.1:0-23775 GCA_016617855.1 Megalonaias nervosa
AGAGAGAGAGAGAGAGAGAGAGAGAGAGAGAGAGAGATATATATATAAACATAAGGAGAAGAAAACGAATAACAGAACAAACTCAAAAACATTTTTCCAAACGTTACTGGCTAAACAAGTTCTTTGTCAGGGGAATATGTGTGTGTGTGTATGTTGTGTTTGTGTGTGTGTGTGTGCATGTGTGTTTCCTTTGTAGTTTATATTTGCTTTAAAAATGTATGTGCGTAACACTCGCTAAATATATTACTCACAAATTTAAGTCAAACATAACTTCATTGAAACTTGATACGCTCTGTTGATATATCTACTCACTTTAGTGGGAACAATCCTGTCTGAGTCCTGAATGCCACTTTGAAAATCTAGTTTATAGTGACACTTGTCACTTAAAGACATTTAATTTTGCTGATGTATCTGACTACTCCTTTTGCTACTTTTCTCTGTATTTTGTTTTCGTTCTTGCTGACAAATATGCCTGTCTTTAAGAATGCATAAATCACGTATCATGATAGATAAAACAGTGCAGTGATGGTGATAGAGTTGATTGACTCTATTTCAAACTCACATAACTGGCACAGAATTTAATATTTTCTGACCGATTTCCTCTGCTAACCAAAACTAACTGCTACCGTAACATTTCAGATAAGGGAGAGGTTTCTTAAGGTTATCCGGTCGAGTTAATATACTGCAAGTAAAATACGAATTTGATCTTGTAAAAATGCTGACGCTGCGACAAGCGGCATAAGCGATGATTTGGCTCAGCATGATGCTTTAACAAATTCAGATTAGAATTCTCTTTACCAGACTGCATCGTCCATAAATCCATAATAAATATAAAATATAAAATATAAGAGTATTGTTAAACATATTCATAGTTTTCGTATGTCCATCCGAGTCTTGGCAAATAAGTGTTTACGCCGTTTGTTTCACTCGTTTAGGCAGTCTATAGCCTACCTCATTAGCTGTATTTGTAAGAATCTTTAACTCTTCACAGAATCTTAACTCTTCACTCTTAACAACTGCGAGCGACTTACATATGGGTCAAGAGGGCATAAGCCCAGAGCGAAGCATCAAGATTTGTTTGTTTTAATTACACTATTGACACATTATTGTCTGGCATGGTTAGATATCTCACCTGTAAACGCTTGGTTTCAGGTTTGAAGCTATATCAGCCCTGTCTGGTATGGTCTGGTATCAATCCCTTAAAGCTTTGGTTGGACGTTTGAAGCTATATCAACCCTGTCATGGTCGGGTTTCGATCCCGTAAAGCTTAGGTTGCAAGTTTGAAGCTATAACTCAACTCCCTGCAAGACATGAGAAAGAGCCATTTTACTTATGGGTATCTAAAAAGAATACTTTATGATACCAAATTTAAGTTTCTAATGGCTGTCCTATTTTAACTCCACCTTGAATGACGTCCATTCCCTTTCCTAATAATACGCCGTATTATTGAAAGTAGTTCTTTCAAAATTGCCCCTATTACCTGTGTTTACATATTTAAACATCGCTATACAACAAGTATAGCACTCCTGTTCATAATTGCTAGATTATGTATTTGCGCGCTCTGGTGATTTTAGTGCTGTATTTCAATTGGCTACCTATTCAGTATAAACAGTTACAATGAATGGCAGCTAATCTCATGACTCTGAAACTTCCTCATAGCATAATGAAACTTATATTGTTAATTATTTATATGACAATTGTGGTTGAGCGTGTGTCGAATATCGATGATCACATCGGGGTACATTATTGGGACTAGCAACTTATTTGGGTTGAGATTCTATGCAGAACACATAAACCTTCCTTCGTCTTAATCTCAGGAACGGTTTGTAGAAACTGATATATAATCTTTCCGAACAAACAGCCTGGCGATTCTTCTTCCTCGTTGGGTTTCGTTTGAAAGCAGCTTTCACTGATCAGAGTTGCACTGAATAGCCACGAATGTGAACAAGGTAAGTAGGATTGCGAAGAATCGCGGAACACTACGCAACATTGTCTTATTTATATTAACTGTATATAATAAGTGTAGATCAAATATAACAACATATATAATAAACACGATCGTGTCATTGTGAGAGTGTTCGATTCGGACTATTTAAAGATGGCGTTAGTTGTGGAATGCTATTGTAAAGAGACCAGTCATGCTAGCAACTCTGAAAGTGTTTTCAGAGACGATAATATTGAATGTGTGATGAAGCTACTACTTTGACAGAGTTTTCAGGATGATAACCTTGAATGTGTGATGACGCTACTACTTTCAGAGTGTTTTCAGGGACGCTAATATTGAATGTCTGATGAAGCTACTACTTTGAAGGTGTTTTCAGTGTTCTGCTGTTAGGTGTTTGTCAAGTTTCTGGCAAAACCTCTGGTCAGCTAATTGTCTGCCTGATTCAGTCATGTAGTCCGATTTAGTCATTAACACAACACTGGACCCAAAGATGTCATCTGTGTGTTTACGTTTTTCATTCTTTTGTTGTTGTTTCAAATAAGCTTTAACAACTTGAGTCATATCTCTAATATGTCTGCAGTGTGGAAGTTTATAGTAATGTCTAGAACTGGGGCAACATGCCGCATAAATTAGTCATCGTGTCCCACGACGATAATGAATGCTTCATATAGTTTTCATAATATTTATGCACGGGGATATTTATAACTCTAGGGTATGTGCCATTTGTATTTACGTCTCCATTTATAACCTTGTTAGATTTTAGTGATTAGTTGTTTGGTTTTGGGTAGTCCGTGTTGGGTAGTTATATCTCAGCCTTACTAATTATCCAATTTATAGGAAAAGTCGTAATAAGGTGCAGTATTTATGATGGTAGGATTTGTTTCGCAGTTTGAGATGTTGTCAGACTAGCGTAAATCAGCAAATAGTCAAGCAGCTGCTATCTTAATTTAAGGATGTTGATTCACTGTGCTTTTCAGTGTAAAACTTTCAATACATGGATTAATCTTTTGTTTCATGGTATCATTGGGAGTTAGTCATTCCTTTATTTTGAGCTGTCTTTTATTGTCGCCGTAAAAGCAGTGTGTTGGGGTGCACATGAGTTATATATTCGTCATTGCCTCTATCTCCCATGCCTTTTACCTTTTTTTTGCAGCAAGCCACGCACTTTGTGCAGCCCTTGGATTATTAATGGTAATAATCCATGACAGTCAAGCTGCTGGCCTGCAAAAACCTCCTCGGACAAATATTTGTTTTATTTTTACCAGACTTTTATTGTCGGTGAATCCGCTACGCAGTTCCTTGCTTGTGCTTGGAGTTGTCGGTGATTTTCTATTTCCAATATTACAGTTTTGAATTCGACCGCGCTAATTATTGTACCTTGGATAGCCACCGAATAACGTTTAGTAATCATGTTGAGACTGCTTTGTGTCGCTGCAATAACCTCTGAAGAGACACGTACTCGTGAATGCAATCGAATCGAAATTACTTTGCTAGCACAACAAGAGACACCGATGACTATCGATATAGCCCGACAATAATTCCGATTGGTGCACCCATGGTGGTTGATGTTGTTGCTTTTGTAGGTTGGGGAGTTGTGCTAGAACTCTTTTCTGTTATAAATACAGCGACTATGTCTGTATCTTTTGTATCTAACGGTCGTCTTTACCCAATAACTGTTACCCGAACAAGTTCTTTCTTGTTGAAGACTAGTCGAGAACTTTGTTGTCTCACTTAGGTCAATGTTGGTGTTAAATACTCATGGTGAACGTCGTCTGGGTGGATACAGCCGTGAATAAAACTTCGCCGTTATAGAAACAATCCCTGAGTGACTTGACAACTGGTGGTGTTTTCAAAAATCGTTCGTTTGCCTGTTCGATAGTTCTATGTTGGCCTCGATCTGGCAGTGGTACATCAGGGTGGTTCGAACGGCCAATTTCTACCTGACTTTTAACAAAATTATATGTCAGTTGATACGAGGGTTTGTAACACCAACTTGAAAAAGATATTCCTCCACAAGAGGAACGAGATTAGTATCGATGTTATCATCTACTGCCAGTTAATCCAACACCTCAGCGGTAAATTCTTTAACTTCATTACCGCTGTTTGAATCCATTACGTATATTCAATGATGAAGTTTAAAAACAAACGACAAAGACGGTTAAGTATCCGTCCTGATAAATATTGAGTAGTTAAAATTAATTTCATCTCCGGTAACTAAAGATGCTGATATTGCAATTGTGTAATTAATTTTAGCAATGCTTCTCGGCCTGTTAATTCGTGATATTGGTGACACATAATCAAAAGCAATATACCGCCTATCATTTATCATTATTACCATTCGGCCCCAGGCACCTTTATTTCCAGTTATGATAAACAAATATGATCCAGGCTCGGACACCTTTAAGATGTAACATTTGGGTCAATCAAAGCGATTTCCATCAAAAGAACATAGAATAAGTCGACCATTTGTCAACGTTTCTTCTGCAAAGGGTTCTTCTCTTTCTTTGATTAATATTCCCGTAATTACGCTCTGTAAATGCTACTCGTTTTAGTGCCGACGCGTTAGCGATTTGATCATATACGTATTGTTTTGTTGTAGCATAGTATCGTCAACTTACCCTGTCACGAATGTTACGGACACTCCGCTGTCTCTGATTTCATAATTTTCAGTGACATCAACCATGTTTTATTTTGCGACAGCACCTTTCAAATTAACAATAATATCTTGAATGTCAGCATTATGCGTTTGTAATTTACCAGTTTGATCTTCATATATTACAAGCTCACCTGGGTGAAAATCTACAACAGCACGACTAGTAAACTCAGTCAAATGCGCTTTGATGGCAAACCTGCTCTGCTCTACATCAGCACCACGTCGGGCTGAGTAACGTCAGTAAATGTTAATATACATTTTGTATATTATTAAAGGTACTTTAATGTGAAATGATTAAGTGTTTACAGCGTTGGTGGTGAGGTTGCATTACCTCCTGCCGTTGTGAATAACGCTTCAGTGACAAGATGAATACATATAGGGCCATCCAGCCCAGTGTGGAACGGTATAGTTCAATAACACTGTGGCTGTAGTCTAGCATCCCGAGTTTAATAATTAGCAACTTCAACTGGTGGTGCAAGTCACTACGAGTCACAATACAAACGATGATTAAGTGTAACCACGTATGCAACCAAATGAGTATCGTGTCCTGTTGATAAACCCTGGTTGACAATACCGGTTTCACGTGTGTGTGTCACCATCGATCGAAGTTCATGTCGCATAAAGACACGACGAAAATCCTTTACTGATTTTGCCATCTCAAGCAAATGAAGATTGGGTTAACGGGTAAGCGGCGGGATCTTCTGCGTGTTGTATCTGGTAATCGGCGATCTCTTCCCGACGGTTTTCGAGAACTTGTTCCTGGTAATTGAAAGCCTTTTCATTTTAATTTGTTTACAATGCTCTAAGCGACCACGAGAGGCTTTTACTCCTACCACCTTTATCAGCGCAATTCCTGATGCAGTTCCAACATCCCAACATAGCAGCTATTTTAACGGCCGGGGCCACTGCTGCTAACAACGCTGGAATCACTGCAAGGAATGGAAATATTCTACCGGTCTTTTGCATTTATGTACCATCTGAGTTGGATACTGAGGTGTTATTGTGTAAGCTGCATTAAGCCGTTGCGTTTGGGTCAAACACATATGGACATTTGCAGTTAATATTTGTCGGAGAAAGTTTCAGTATGAAGCCACAATAGTTGTTTAATGCTTTTTTATTTTCCCCAACTGATTTTCACTAAGGCCGACCATCACTTCGTGATAGGACATTATTATTTAACAATATAGCACGTTTAATTATGTATCTTCAACAGGCGCATCAATCGCTCTCATTCGGCCACCAGCACCCTCCAACAACATTTTCTTGTCAGAAAGTATAACAGCATGACATCGATAATCTCCAGCGAGAGCTGTACTTAGGAGTGCATGAAAATGTATATCAACAATCGATTGTCTAAGCAGTTCCAATTGTTCCAATGAAAAGTATTAAATCGGGTACAATGTCAATAAATCAATTTGTGATTTGCAAAACAGTGTCAATGTTTAATTGCAGGTCCATATACGACCACATATTGATTAGTTTCAAAGAAGATCTGAATTTCGTCAGAAGGATTCTGATAACCGTTCAAGCACAAAGAAAATATTTGTTCGTTATCCCGACCTAGATCTTGAAATGCCACGAATCCATGGTTTGGTCCGGTAAGACCATGTTGAATGTTCATTTGCCATTTAAGCGGTGACGTAATAGTACTTCATGGGTGCGCATCTTTAGTACGTGCAAGAAACGACAGCGTTAAAACGGTTCCTATATCAGTAAACAAACATAAAAATTATGCAGTCACTAAAGGGGTTAGCATAGACATCCAAAATGTTAATGTTGACAGTCAGCTTTGTCATCTGTCACACCTACACCATGCCAAATTGCATCGTTGAAGTTGTTTTTACGGGTTAATGTGACCGTATATTTAGCTCCCCCAAAAACCTTGCAAACATCTCTGCAAAACCCAAATATGTAACTGAAGGAAATTGCACACGCAAACAGTAATGAAGCTCGAGACACTTGTCCTTGACGCTGTGAGAATCCATTAGGTTCAAGGACTACAGCATGTGCATCTGCGTTCAATGGCATTAGGACGCATTCAAGTCGTGGATGATATGCTTGATACACAAGATCATGTCGGTAACATGCAGCATTAACACGATTTACTGGTACTTCATTCTTTCGTTGGCTATTTGATTCATTTCATATATCAAGCTGTGTATAAGATTGACAGTAATTGTATCCAGCGATGTGCTTTTCATCAGGATATTTACTTCTTAGTGTTTTTGGTGGCTTTGTTACCTTCGCCCACTTTTTAAAACCGAACTTTTAGTTCCACCAATAAACCTGAACTAATTGTGAGCCATATCGAACACAAGTTTCAGCAATTGCTTCTGGTCAAGTTGGATGTGCTGTAGGTGTTTTGTGCGATATATGACACAACATGAAAACATTATTGTACAATAATCGTACCATTCAATGGCATAGCAAAAAGGAACGACATAGATGTTATCGTTATTGGTTTTTCCTCACAAGCAACACCTAAACCATCCAAGGGTGATGGTATATTTCCAACTCGATTCGTGCATTGATCATTGGTCCCGCTGGATCAAGAAAAACTCAACTGCTGCTGAATATGATCTTATGATGGTTGTAGCGGGATTCGTTATACGTGATTGCACCGTCGGCTGGAAAGTGACTCCCATACAAACACCCTGCTTCTCGTAGGTTACGCCAAGCCATCTCCAAGCCGCACGAAAGAAGGAGTAGCATTGTGAACAGTGAATGACGTATTGAACAGAGTGAAAAATCTCTTAACTTTGACTGTAGTCCTGTCCATGCTACAGTTACAAAGGAGTTCAAAAATTGTATCGTGCTACCAAACACAAATTGAAAATTGTATGTTTACTCCAGGTGTGTCATTGGCTACAAGAAAAAGCTAGGTACACGTTACACAAGACCACTCGACTAAAATTTTCTAGACGTGAAAGCTAAGTGGATGGCATCGATCATCTATGGCAAGCCGATTTCGCCGATGTCTCTCATTTGGCCACTTACAGTCGCGGTTACAAATATTTGCTTTGTGTCATCGACGTCTTTCCCAAATTTACCTGGGTCGTGTCGCTCACATCCAAAACTAGCTATGAGTTAGTGGGAGCTTTAAACCCAATGTTAAAATGAAGCGGTCTTCACCCACTCCGACTCCAAACAGACAAGGGCACGAATTTCTGAAGTTTTCCAAAAAGAACTGACAGAAAGATACATCCACTTTTCACTACCGTGTATCCCGAAACCAAAACCAGCGTCTTGGAACATTTTCAAAAGATCATATGTGAAACTATTTAATGCATCAACACACGTTCAAGTTCATCGACCTCTTATCGAGTCTGGTCAAAGTTTTCAATCAATCGTACCATCGGAGTATCGGATGTGTTTTCGAAGAACTGACCCTTGACAACGAAGTGGCACTTTTCGTTGAAGGGGTGTTTCGTTTATCCAATGCTAACCCAATCTCCGTTCCTTGGGGACTGAAGAATACCTCCTCTTCTGTCCCCAGTGAACGGAGATTGAGTTTGACAACGGTTATTTACTTAACTGTTTCGTGTCATTGAACAAGCACGCGGACGCGATCCTGCCGTCTAAAATTGGAAGATATTAAAGGTGAAGTGTTAAAAGAAACTTATTTTTACTTGCACTAGCTAGGCGTGGTGTACGATATCGAAAACATTCTTGATCGAAGAAAACATAGAGTTGGCTAATGCAGGGTCAAAGAAGTGAAAGTGGAAAGTATATCTACTGAGTTTTGATTCTTGGATTGACGATTCGCAAGTCATCGACTATACAAAGACGTAACCATCATGACCATCAACAGAGAGAGCGAGCGGAACTGCAAGAGGAAGCAGCAGCGAGGAGAGGTAAAATGCAGAGTCGAGACAGAAGTGTTATCTTGTTTCTTTAGTAGAAGCAAGCCCAATCATCAGCTAACGACCGCAAAGAGACGAGGTCGTCCTCTCAGAAACCAAAAGGCAATCAGGACAAATTGCCAACATAAAACTGCCCTTTTCAGGGCTCCCAAGATCTCTAGAAAGGAGACTCATCCATTTGCAAACAATATTTGATGTGTGTGAGTGTGTGTGATTGTTTTAGGAAAACACAAATACACCATTCCTTCTTCCGTATGTGTTTGTATGTAAGACTATAGTAGTGTGCCTACAAACACTTCCTATCCTTACTTGTGTGATAGTGTGTTTTTGTTTGTTAGTTTGTTGTATGTATGTATTTATACTTTTGGAATATAACATTAAATATGTTTATGTATGTAGTATAAAATGTTTGTTTGTTAAACCTAGAGAGTTTCTTTTAGGTGCACGCGATATTTCTTTACGATATTTTGGTCTTGAATGTGGTGTGTAGTTTGTGTGAAGGGCTGTTTTCCTTTCCGTTCTTGCTTCAGGCGTATAAAGCGGCGCTTTCGTCAGTGGGATCCGCATCCAAATCCCCCCCCCCAAAATGAGTAGGATGCAGAAGCTCTTGGAACTCTAAGTGTACCTGGAACATACTCGTCGCCTACTGAAGGGACTGGCGACAGAGGCAATTCAGGAAACAGCAGCTCTAGAAGCCAAGAACAAAAGAAGAGGAAAAGAAAAAGGTGGTACAGCCCATTATATACGCGGCAAACCTGTGAGGTGAACCCTGTGACGAGGACACCACCATCACAGCGCCAACCGCTACAAAGGAGGGTCATATACCCTCAGATAGATTAGCAAACAAAGGCACAGCATCGACGAGTGAAGGACGCAACATTCAAAGTCTATCCGAGGAAGAATTGGGTCTCTGAAGACACTTAAAACATCTCTTCACTGCACATCTCCATCACTTCCCGGGGTGGAGATCGATGGAGTAGACGGTGTGGGAGATGATGGCATTAACCTGGTACACGGGAGCAAGACAAAATGCCCTTTTCAGAGCCAAACAGATCTCTAAAAAAGAGATTCTCATCATTTTGCCAAAACAGATTTATGTATGTGTTTGTATCGTATGTCTTTCCTGAAACAAAAGTGATCCCTTTCCTTTATAAAAAAATGTGTGTCTGTGTGTTGGCATGTGAGGATTTAGTGGTGCTTTTATAAACACTTTCTACACATGCTTGTTTTATTATGTATTTTGTGGATTTGACGCTTGTTTGTCTTTGAAAAATATAAAATTTCTTTACCTTCTCTATTGTATGTTTGCATAGTGTATTGCTATATCTTTCCTCAAAAAGACAACCCTTTCCCAGTTGTGTGTTGGTATGGAGTATACTCTGGGTTTTTTTTGTATGCTTTGGTATCGTGTGTGGTACATTGTGTCATTGTTATTTCCTTCAATTTTGTACTTCTGTCATATAAAGCGACGCATTCGTCAGCTGTACCATTCGTCGTCAATCGGACAAGAGGAAACTATGTAGAATAAGATGACAGAAAATCTGTTTGTGTGTTGAGATCGATATCATGGTGGACATAGCGCAGCTCCTGGAGAAAGTAGTCGCTCAGTGCTACAGACTAAGTCGAGTTAGAAGGGATGTTTCTGCCCACAAAGACAAAGAACCTGGTAAAAGATATCATAAACGAGGAAACTGATAAGATCAAGGCAATATGGGATAAGGAAAGAAAAGAAGCGGAGAACAAGAAGAAACGGGAAGACTTCGAAAAAGGTGAATAACATCAGGCTCAATGTCCTGGGTAAATTTACAACGATGCGTCATCCTGAGTGTAAAGCTGTCATAGAAGAAAAGAAAATGAAGGTGAAGTTCATAAACCCTCTGATGAGATGGTGAAACATATGGAGATCAAGCAGAAAGTTAAGCAAAACGCAACAGTCCATTTCAGAGCCACTCAATTGCCAGTAAAGATAATATTTCACTATTACCAAAATCATTGTGCTCCTGAGTTTGTGTGTAGTTGTTTGTTTGATTGTCTATGTTTGTTTGTCCCCATTAACTCTATAAACTCTACAATCCGGTCACACAAAAATTCCAATAAATATGGAATTTCTGTGTGCAGTAATCAACCTTTCGCATAAAAATCCCTAAAACTGATATGTTTACTAGTGAAACCGATACACTTTCGACAACCTTAACCAGTATCAAACTATGTGACATCACAAGCATTGGATACTCTCTGTTATTAACTGCTTTTATTTTGTAAAAGGTTCATTTTATTCGGAAGGATATTTACTCCTTGACTTAGAATTTGCCAACACAATATACTTTTACATATTAGTGGTTCTAAGATTGGAGCCTGACAATTTCTTTTGAATCTTAGTGGTTATAATGCAATTACTTTTAATATTAGAGGCTACAAAACAATTCCTTTTAATATTAGTGGTTATAGGACAATTCCTTTTAATATTATTTGTTATTGCTTTTAATATTAGTGGTTATTACTTTTTAATATTAGTGGTTATTATTTTTCAATATTAGTGGTAATAAGACAATTCTTTTCAATATTAATGGTTATAAGACCATTCCTTTTAATACTGGTTGTTATAAGACAAATCCTTTAAATATTAGTGGTCATAGGACAATTCCTTTTAATATTATCTGTTATTACTTTTTAATATTAGTGATTATTAATTTTGAATATTAGTGGTCATTATTTTTCAATATTATGGTAATAAGACAATTCCTTTTAATATTAGTGGTTATTACCTTTTAATGTTATTGATTATTACTTTTTAATATTAAGGTTATAAGACAATTCTCTTACGCTCAACAAATGAAAGCTGCATCAAATGAGTCAGATTGAACGAAATTAGTTCTTCTTTCTTTCTAAACTATTTGCATTACAATAAAACCTCTGACAAACAGAATCTCAAATGGTTAATGATTTAATATCAGATTCATAAAACTCGTGAATAATATTCCTCTTTTGCAAGCCTCTGCGAGAAAAAGCTGTACATTATTCAACTGGTTTCAAAACTTCAATATGAAATTATTACCCATTTGCGATCCCCATACATCAATTTCTGCGTTAACGTAATTCTTCTTGAGTTACGTGTAAACTATTTAATGTCCAGAAAAATACATTGTTGCAACATATTACAATCACATCGCACACCTCGTACCTCTGTTAACATATTTAAACTTCCCGATTGCCCAATTAGTATAATCCTATTTATATCCGCCGATATACATGATTGCGCTCTCAGGGGAATTTTATAGTCACGTTTCGATTTTATTATTACATACAACGATGTTTCATGTTTACAGTGAGCAAATTACAATGAATGTGAACTCTTCGTAACGCTCAATAAACCAGCTGACGTATTTTTTATGAAGGTTATACCAGGTGTCATTTGTCACAGTTTCATCGAGAGCATTTAATATAAGATGAGTAATATAATATGCGTCTAGATACTTACATCAAGTCGCGTACATTATTAATTTAAAAGCTTTTACTTAGTATTACATAGCTGTAATCAAACTGCTTGTAGTGAGTGTCATACAATATTAATCTGCTTATACTTAGTGGCATACAATATTTATCCAGCTGCCTGTAATGAGTGTCATACAGTATTAATCAAACCACCCGAAAAATGAATCTATCTGCTTGTAGTTAGTGTCATGAAATATTGATAATTAGGATTCTCACCCACATAGCTATAAGCCTTTACCAACTTTGCAGGCAATGCTAGCCCACATGTACAAACTGAAGTCCTTGGTCTTTACGGCACCTTTAACAATAGATTTTCACAGTATCAACGACATCCTCGTGCAGGCTCATTACGATATTTTTCATGTGCAGTTCTTCTCAGTCATATATCTGGGCTTTGCAGAGATGTTCGCAACGTTATTATTGGGGTTGAGCATACAGTCACATTAACCAGTAGAAGCAACTCCGATGATGCAATTTGTCGTGGTGCAGATGCCATTTGTGGCAACGTTGAATTGTCAATATTATCATTGAAGGTGCATATGTATTGAAACGGTTCCAGATTCCATAAACGATAACAACAGTGAGTCTGTAGTCAGTGAAGGGGATACTACACTGACTATAGACTCAGTTGTGTTATCGACACTGGTTTGCAAATTTGCCAACACGACTTTCGTACACTACACCCGATTTATTAATTTCCGCTAGAATTGTTCAGGCAATCAGTTGTTGATGTGTATTTTCATGAACGGTAGGTACAGCTGCAGCTGCAGCTGTTGGTTATCGATGTTATGTTGTGATAGTTTATTTCACTACTGTTGGTAGGGGATGCTGGTGGTCGAAAGAGGGCCCTTCGTGGGCTTGTGAAACATTCGTAACTAAACCGTTTAACAAATAATGGCCTATCACGAAGTGAAGGTCGGCCTTAGTGAACATTAGCAGGGGTAAATAAAGAGCAATTAAAATCGACTCTGGCTTAACATTGAAACTTTTTCCGCAAAATTAACTGGAAATTTGCCTTTGAGGCTGGCCCAACCAAACCTCACTCAGCCTACGGCCAAACATAATAATGCTTCAGTGGTGATAAAACTATCGAAATTAAAGGTGATAAAATTACAGAAGACTGGTGGAATATTTTCGTTCCTTGAAGCGATTCTAGTGTTCTTAGCAGCAGCGGGTCCAGCGATTGCAAAATCTGCAGATTAGGGGTAGTCGGAACTGCATTGAAAAGACGGTTGGTAGTGGACCTGGAAGGTACATCGGCCGCAGCGTCCATGAAAATGGGAAAAGGCTTTCCTTTACCAGGAATAAGTATCCGAATACGACCAGGAAGACATCTTCCATTACCCGGCACAACACACAGAAGCCATTATGCACTCTTAATTTACTCGCGATGACAAAATCAGTCGAGCATTTTCGTGGTATCTTCATGCGAGATGAGCCGCGTTGATGGTGCCACACACAAGTGAAACCGGTAGTCTCAACCTGGATTTCACAACAGGATCTGACACTCATGGAGTCACATGCGCGGTGACATCTCAACATCGTTTATATTTTGACTCCTATGGACTTGCACCGGCAACTGAAGTAGTCAATAATTTAACAAAGGGCTCCAACACCCATTGTGGTGGACCTAAACGAAAAAGTCGTCTACCACTATTATATTCAACTATACCGCTGTAAACTCCTTTGGATGGACCATGTACGGTCATCGTATTATTGAAGCGATGCATGCACTGAAGCTTTGTGTGCAAAGCTCCCTCACCACCAATACAGCAAGCACTTATTCATTTCACATTAAAATACGTTTAATATTATAGAAAATATTGATTAAATCTAGGGAATTTACTCAGTCCAACGTGATGCTGATGTGGATCTGAGCATGGTTGCCACAGAGGAAGATTTGACTAAGTTTACTAGTGGTGTTATATGCGTTGACCCAGGTGAGCTTGTTATTTTCCAAGTCAAACTTGTTCATTACAAACGTCTAATGTTGACATTCAAGATATTATTGTCAAGTTGAAAGGTGCTGTCACAAAGAACCTGGTTGAAATCACTGTATATGGTGGAGTGAGAGACAGCAGCGTGTGGGCTGCTTATATCAAAGAGTATGTTGATAAAACTAATGCAACAACAAACCAATACACAAAACAAACATGGATGGTCAGATCACAAATGTGCCACCACCGCCAGGCTTAATACAGGCGTAATAAATTCATTTACAGGATAAGGTAAACTCCTGACAAGCAAAGAAGAGGAAATAACTGAATTTAAAATTGCAACTGGTGGAATTTTATTTTTTAATGTAAATAGTTTTGATCAACCTCAATCTAACATCGTAACGAGTCTGGATTGTATGCATTTATTACATCCGGTTATTAGAGTAGATGGACTCAATTAATGCCATTGATAAATTATAAGCATGGCCAGCGAGTAATAATACGTAACGAACCCAACAACGGTCATACAAAATCTTTTACAAATACCCCAACAATATCGCTGATAGCTAAAGATTAAATTTAGTTCTACGCATGTCACATCTATCCGGCCGGCTACTTAACCAGTCTTTGGCGTTTGTGTTTACGATTAGATCTATCATTATATGCGTAATGGATCCTGACCGTGGTAATCAGATTGTGGAATTCGCAGACGTGGATTTAGACCAGTTAGCAGCAGATGCTAACATTGATGATGGTTTTGTCCCATTTTTAGACAAATATCTGCGCCTTAGTGGTGTTACCAGACCATTGTATACAATGAAATATATTCTTGTCAAGTACCAAATAGAAATTGACCATTGGGATAACCCTGACGCACAAATGGCGAATAGACGTCAGCTTGGAATTATCGCAAATGCATACACCGAGAACTCTGACTGATCCATCAGGTGTGAAATCACTCAAGGATCGTTTTTCAAGCATAAATTGAAATTCACCGCTGTATTCACTGCTGACTCAAATGAGCCAAAAAACCGTTCTCGATTGCTGTTCGGCAAGGATGTACTTGTCCGAGTGTCATTTATTGAGCGACGACGAGAACAATCGTTTAATACACCAGGAACAGGTGTAACCAGTATATTTGTTTAATGGAAAGCGGTCTATACCCCTAGAACATCAAAGTGCTGAAGATTTAAATATTATTCAGGCATATGTTTTTCTTTTTATAATGGTATGACAGTTGTAAAAGAGTAATTGATTAGTAGTGCGTGTGCGTGTAACGCCTGGGAGTGATGAGTCCGGATAGAATCTGACAGTCGTACAATTGTAATATGAGATTCTATTATTAATAGAAGAACTATGATTTACCCACAGTGTTACCGACGTGAAAAAAATAGCTGCAATATGAAATAGCCAAGAGAACCGTGCTAGTAGTAAAATTGGTTATAGATGACATTTGCGGGCTTGTCGCCGTAATAGCTGATGATCTTGGTGCGACGATACTCGCGGCAGTAACAATCTTCAAAGGTGCATCAATCAGAATTATTCTTGTGGCTATATAGGCAGAAACCAGTGTCAATGGTTGTGCAAGAAACTTAGTTTCAATAGATTACATTTAAAGTTACATATCTATTCAGAAATGCATGCAGCGGCACAAAGTAGTCTTAAGACGATTATTAAACGGTATTCAGTGCCTATCGAGGATAAAATAATTAAAGCGGCCAAAATCGAGACAGTATTGGCGGAAATGGAAAATCACCGTGAACTCTGAGCACATGTAATAGAGGATTTACAAACAATAAAAGTCGAGTAGAAAACAATTTGCCATAAGCGATTTTGCTTGTCACTCCTCTGTATCACTGCATAACTCTAGTTGCTTGTTTGGCCACTTCAGTTTCATATACTGAAGCTGCCAATAGTCAATGGTTTGCACAAAGTATGTGGCATATTTCGCTACAAAGCAATCGGGACAGAGACTGTAACGTATACAAATCTAACAGAACTCAAAGATTCCATAATCATACTGATTCTTAATTAAATGGTAACTTTATCGTTTTGAATTTTATTTTCCTTGGCTCCTATATATCCAGCATTTGTGTAGGCAAACACTCTTAGTCCTCCATTCATCATCAGAAAAATTAAATGATGAAGATGAAATAATATGATCCAGGTGAGTTTGTACCTTTGCGTTTTGTTCAATTTAGCCACCTTCGGTTGACGTCAGTTGATGGAACATGAATATTTGAATGTAGTGTCTGATATCATGTTTGGTTTTTTTTTTTTGGTTCAAAGATTTTACTTTTTATCGAGTTGAATTCATAAGTCTGAATATTTGGTCTAGCTGAACTTGTGCAGACATATAGAGGTACATTAATTGAATGCCAATCTTCTAATGCATATCAATGTTCCTTAGAATCATACAACTGTGTCATTCTTCCTGAATTGGATTGCGTATTGGATTTCTTTCTCACTTGTTTAAATAATACCAAATCAGACAGAGATGTATATTTGAAATAAATATAAATATAAATAATCAGCATGCAGATATTATTACGTATATCTATATTCTCTCCTAGATCTTTAACCATGATTCAGGTTAGAGTGTTTCACTACCTGACTTTTGTCATAATTATATAATAGTTACTAAACTTTTACTTCACTGCCTAGCCTTGTTTTAGAACTTCCATATATATATATATATATATATATATATATATTCATATATATATATATATATATATATATATATATATATATATATATATATATATATATATATATATATATATATATATATATATATATATATATATATATATAGTAATTGTAGATCACATACACAATAAACGAGCAGCAGAGGGGGTGAACAGACCAATTTGCCTGAGACCTTATTTTACAAAAATAAATGTTCCTACAAAGGCTGAAAAAAACAAGGTCAATAACGTTAAACTAAAGCCTCTAACTGAGCATATTTCGAGACGGTGGAAAACAGACCACAATAAGTCAAATCGTCTGGGCTAGCTCATTTTTGTTATTCCATCGTTGACGTTTTTTTTTTTCCTTCAAATTTTTATGCGAATCGTTTACTCACCGGGTCACTCAGTAGTGGTCGTTCACCCCCTCTGCTGCTCTGGTTTTATCCTCAGATTTTATCCAGACCTATACGATGCCTAGATCTTGGGTCATGTAAATTTATTGTTATAAATCCGAACGGAACAGCTTGTGCTTTTGAAAAGAAGTTTTTAAACTTAATCATGTCCATATCCCCTGAACACCAGGTATAATAAATATTTTGTAAGGTATAATTATCTACTCCATTAAACACGACTAAAATATTGCAGTTATCTCTGATCACTTTAGATATTTGTGTATATCGCTGAGTAACATAAATCACGTCAGTATTTTTATGTCTCCCTCTGGAAAATATCCGAGCTGGATTTGATTGTTTGTCCAGCATCACATCATCATATACTACGAGGTTATTAATAAATCCATCTAGGCCATCTACAGATGGCGCTTCATCAATATCGGTGATAAAATCAATAATATCGTTTCCTTCTTCGTCTAATAATTTTGCATTTTTACTAAAATCTTTAAGTACTTCATAACATCGTTGATCATCTACAGATGGTGATACTAAATATAATTTATTCCACTTGAGCCATCTCATTATCAGATTAAGTAATAATTGTGTCTTACCAGATCCAGATGGGCCTATTATAATCATTCTAATAGAATTTGGTAGTGCTGGATGGTGCTTACTGATTCTTGCTTTCGTGTCGCTGAGAAGTCAATTATATCCATACAATAAATAATATGAGTTTATACTGTGTTCGATGCAGAGCACCCACGTCCACCACTGGATTAACAACAATAACAACAAAAAATAAAAGACGTGCAATTACAGGCAAATGTGTAAAATGTGGCACAAGAAAATATAAATTTATTCCTCTTGACTTGTCAGTCAAAGGTGGAGATATCGCTGCTTCATTAGGGAAATTGCCAGGAGTTCCATGGGCTAAATACCCCGGTGAGAAACATTTTCCTTGATATAATTATTGTGGTCCTGGAACTCGACTTGATATCCGACTTGATGATCAAGATCAACCAAGACCTGGAGAGTATCCAATAAATAAGATTGGTCAAGCGTGTTACGTTTATGATGTTGCATATAAAAGAAAAGATTTACAACAACGGCATCTCGCAGATGTGAAATTGATTCATGCGTTAAATTCTATACCTAAAAAATCTCTCAGAGAAAAACTTGCTAGCTTCCTAATACAAACTGCTATGAAAGGTAAAATAATGTTAGGGGCTGGTAATTAATTATATAATTATTATAATGGAATCTGTTTATTATAGCCCAAGAGGATATTGGAGAGGCAGAGCACCGATTAGTAAACTTGCTGAAGCAGCAAAAGTCTCACGTTCTGTTGCTGCAGCGTCGTTAGCACGACAGGCAATATGGCAAATTTATCTACCACCGCCTAAAAAAATTCAGTACGCGCATTTTGATGTCAGCACCCCTAATGAAGTTCATCAAGCAGACATTTTATTTTTACCACATGACACCATTAAAATTGGTAGACGTCAACCACGCACGTACAAATACGCGTTAACTGTCGTTGACGTTGCAAGTAGATATAAAGAAGCAGAACCACTATCAACAAAGACAGCAACTGAAGTTGCATCTGCGTTTGAACGAATTTATCAACGAGAATCCGGACCACAAGGTGGTCTACGATGGCCACAGTTATTACAAGTTGATCCTGGCAAAGAATTTCTTGGTGCAGTATTATCGTTGATGAAAAAACATAACGTTAAAATCAGACGAGGACACACTGAAATTCATCGTGATCAGGCAATCGTTGAACGATTTAATCGAACACTTGCTGAGCGGTTATTTGGATATCAATACGCAAAGGAAATGTCCACTGACTTTAAGTCCGGGGAGAGATCTCGTGAATGGGTTGCAAGGTTACTGAGTGTGATAGCTGCGTTAAATAATGAAATTACTCGTGCAACTTCCATGAAACCTTCTAATGCGATCATAAAAAAATATATACCAATACGCCAACATGAATCTTCCTCTCAACCAGTATTAGGTAATGTAACTGTAAGATATTTATATGAACCTGGTGAACTTGAAGGTGGTAAGAAAAGAGCAACTGATCCTAACTGGAATGTGACTGCACATAAAATTTCTAGCGTGGTTAGATCCACAGGTAGACCTGCAATCTACAGATTAGATTCGACGGCTCCTCAACGTCGATTTGTACGTGAACAATTACATGTAATTCCTGGGGACACACATTACCACCACCTTCACTTATGTAAACTAGCACCTCTACGTCGATTACATTCGAGACATGTCAGCATCACATTATCACGTGTATGACCAAGATCACTATTAATTCTGTCTACGGTAAATTGTCTTGGATTATTGTTTGAATACTGCCATAACATTATTGTGTTACAACTTGCACCATGATTGTTCTGTCGTTGCTTTAGTGTTATAATTAATTCAGTATCAATATCAAAGTCACGCTTATTTTTTTTTTTTGTCACATTGCTTATAACCAGATAGTTTTTTTCTTACTACGTCATTGCTAACAGTCTGATCATTAATTTCTGTAAAATTCATAATAACCCTGTGCAGCTGAGATATTCTTCTGACTCGAGATACTGAAAGATAAACTAAACTTGACCATTCGATCCGATCATCGACAATCCAGATATTTGTATCAGAAATAGTTAATCCCTGTGACAAGTGAATCGTTATAGCGTATCCTAACGCCCACGGCGATTTATCCATGCTCAACGCACTCTCAACGACATCAACAATAACTAAAACAATATCATTTAGCACAAGATTTTGTATTCCACCACCAGGAATCTCAACATCAATATTCTGTCGTCGAGTATCTGCTGGGCGATAACATAATGGTACAGGTAGATTTAAAAACTTTTCTTTATGTAACGTAAATAATTTCTCTTGCAGTTCATCACGAACTATCTTTCTAATTGCGACTATCAAATCATTTTTGGTCTCCATAAATTCAAAAAATCATTCGTAGTAGTTTCTGGAATTAATTTACGTATTATCTCACACTGTATTTTATCTGGTTGCAGTCTGATTAACCTTTTAAACTCTTTCAGAGGTTCATCAATAGCTCTATGATCATCAATTATTTCTTCGTAGTAATCTACAAATGATTTTAACCATTCATGCGGAGATTGACCGATGAGGGGTGGTGGTTGACCATGATCGCCACACATTATTACAGCAGTATTTTTAGTCAATAACCATTCAAGGAATATTTTTAATATTTCTAACGGTACCTTGTCTATCTCGTCCCAGATAATATACTTAGGTATATATTTCTTACCCATTCGCTTAGGAGTCCATGTGTCTCCACACCATCTGAAGAAACTATGATATGTACATGATTTTACTCCTCGTTCTTTTATTTCTCTGGCGAGTTTATGTGTCGGTGTCAAAACAATTATATCTGAATTATTATTCATGAATAATTTAATCGCACGAGTTTGTTTACCTGAACCATCACATCCATTAAGATAAACAGTTTTATGTCTAGCCACAGGATCATATACAGATGATGCTGATGACAATTCTGATATCTGATTATTTTTGTAATATATTTCCTCAATTTCAACTTCGGCAGATTCAGAATAACTAAGTATATTTTCTTGTTTTATTCTCCATGATCCCCATTCACCATTACCAAGTAGCGGTTTTAACAAATTCGTATATTTTGTATTTATATAAAACGAATCCGTAGCAACTCTGACAGCGTAACGAGGAAATCTATTTATCATAGACAGTAGATTTATCGAAACTTAGGCTAGCATTGAAGATCTTAAATGAGTAAACTGCGGTGAGTCGCCATCAATATAGCTCACAATTATACCTAGTTTGGTTCCGTCTGATAAATATGCATTGCTTCGATTTATAAATGTATTTTTTTCCGTTGTATCAGCGGTTATGAAATCGAGTTCAGCATCGTCCATAATTAATCTTGTACAGTGTCGTTTTGATCATATGATCCTCCTTGTGTAAATTTACCGATTATCTTTCTACCAAGATCTTTTGCAAGTTTCTCATCGCTTTCTTTCCTGCATTTAGATATATTAACAATATCCTCCTAGTTAAGATCAGGAAATTCTTTCCTGACAACATCAATATTAAATCTATCCGGTTCTGGTAATCAAACTTGCTTCTGTGGACGATACGATATAATCGCTTCATTTACCTTTGATGATATTAAAATTCCAGAATCGAGCATATATCGTAATAGTACTATTGGAACCCAACATTTTTCTGAAAAATATTTTCCAAACCAAGCATAAGTAATCGGATGGAGATTTTCTGTAAACTCGAATGATTCTATATAGGCGAATCCAGTCAGGTCAAAATCTGGTAAGGGTCCGTTTATCGCAACTCTGGTCATCTCATGTGATGGATGTCCAAATCTCTTAAAGTATTTAGAACATTCTCCGTATCCAAGAAAACTCCCAGGATAACACGCTACCATATCAACGGAGATAACGTCGCTATACTTGTATTTAGTATTCCATAATCCACCGTGCCTATATTCAATACAACTTTTCTGGACATCTTCAAGAAATTCCAATCGTGTCGGTTTCCATGAATTTTTCTCCTGAGAAAAGTGAGCAGCGACTGAAGGAGCGATAAAACAATTATTCAGTAATTGTCCAACCTTGACATCGTCAGAGGTATATTTCAGGGCAAGATTTTTTAACCGTTCTGTCTCGTGGAAATATTGTTACTGCCACAGTCCATGCATGTGCGTTATGATCAATAATATCTATGGAAGCTCCTCTTGATTCATATTTCGATTTATACAAAATCTCTCCGGTTAACGTCTTCACTGTTATTGGGACTTTTAATATCTTTCCCAGCTCAGCAACATCTTTAATAGATGCTCCAGTATCTTTAACTGCTTCTGCCCATTTATTTATTTTTTTACGTCGTAAATCTGTTAAACCATTACCACGTGTCGCGTTTGTGAAGTGTTCTTTAACCCGTTCAGCTACACAGTTTATTCTTGACTCTGACAGTTTCATCGGCTTGAGATCATTGACGTCAGGTTTATTATTCAGCGGATATATTGCATAGACAACCGCAGTCACAGGATACCTTCGTTAATAATACGGTTTGTCAATACCAGTAAGTATTCCGGGCTTGGATTTATTATTCAAGAGAACAATATTATTTCCCGACTGCATGCGGACTGGATCATATTTGTCACGGATAATCCAAGTGTCGTCGTCTGTGCTCATAATAAATTTTATTAAAATGAAATAATTTTGAATATCAAGATGGTTAATAATCTCTCTTCCTCGTTTGTCATTCATTATAGTATCGACAACATTTCCGATCCTGAATGTTGACCACACATGAGCCGCACCATCGTCACGAAATTCCTTCTTGGCTTCACGGATACGTTTGGTTACATCCTGATTTGTTAAAGCCAGATCTTGCATCGAAGAACTAAATTTATATTCTGGTAGTCTGTCAAGATCAAATCTCGCCCCCGCTGAGACGGAGGAAGGTTCAATTGCGGATAATTCTTCCATATTATAATTAAGACAAATATTTAAATTAGATTTTAGTATATATATATATATATATATATATATATATATATATATATATATATATATATATATATATATATATATATATATATATATATATATATATATATATATATATAATGATTCAAACAAAGAATCGATGTAATTGGCTTATGATCGGATATACTTCTCCTTGTAATAAAGCATGCGTGAATGAATTCTGCGGCTACCATATGCAAAGCGTTAGTTAAGGACCAAAACCGTGTGTGCAATGTGGTGTTGGATTTAGAGGAAAAACTCAGTTATGTGTAAAATGTGGTGGTAAAAAATATAGAGAACTAAAACGATATTGCGATAAAAAAAATGTCGAATCTCCTATAAAACCGCAGAAGATTATCTCGCTAGATTTTCAAAAAAAAAGAAAATGAATTAGACAAATAATATTATTATATAAATGGAGCAAAATGAGTTTGTGAAACATCCAATCATTAAAAATTATGAAGCGTCTCGTGATGGTACTATCATAAATTGCAGACTGAAAAACCCAGTCGGTACTGTTGATAATGCTGGTTATTTTAGATTTAATATTGGATAAAAAAGATATCTATCTCATAGGTTCATATTCGAATGTTTTCATGGGGTCATCGAAGATGGACTTGTAGTTGATCACATTGCTGGAAATCTCAAAAATAATCATTTCTCTAACCTGCAAGTTGTTACACAGAGTCAGAATTGTAAGGCAGGAAATACAGGAAAGTGTAAAGTATTTAAAAAGAGAGCTATTAAAGCCGTAAATGCAAGTACTGATGAAGAGAGAATTTTTAATTCCATGAACACGGCCGCTAAATATTTTAATATTATACCGAGTTCGGTACAACATGTCGCAGATAATATACAAAAATCTACATATTCAACGAAATATGATCAGCGGATAATGTTTGAATATATCCCTATTGTGTCAGATAATGAAACGATATAACTCTATTCTCTTAACTTAAAATAAACAAAACAGAATAAATAAATATTTTTTTTTTTACTGTATAGTTCGACCCTGTCAATTTTGCCAAGGGTTTTGTTTAGCCGTCACCACCTTGAATCCGTCAAGGGGTCCACCTTCACAGTCGCTGCTCTCAGTGTCACTTGTTTCACCTTTGACAGAATCAAATAACATAATCTTTCTTAATTGCATTACACGATTGTCCACAATCCTTTTTCTTTCGTACTCGTGAGACAATTCGGATCTGATCTTTTCGATTGAACGTGCAA
>JAECUM010053456.1:0-20683 GCA_016617855.1 Megalonaias nervosa
ACAAATTTATTGCATGACATTAAGAAGCTCATAGAGCCTTATAAAAATAAGACAAGTCAGCGAATTTTAATTTCTCAAAAATAGACTGGAATTACATATATATAGTACAACAATAGGAATCAATTCAATTCAAACAAATTCGATTCACTGCTGTTGATTCAAGCTTAATATAAAAGTAATACTGTGTCACATAAATAAGCAGCTATCTCCCGCCACACTAAGAATTTAGGACTAACTTTCAAAATATTTACTCCATGGCTCGTCCATTTCTTGCTGAATAATTACGGTAATATTATGAAGGGCAGCATATTATAGCATTTGTGTATTGCATATGTTACACGTAACCAAACACATGTTTTAGTCATTAAAGCATTTGTGTATTGCATATGTTACACGTAACCAAACACATGTTTTAGTCATATTTCTTTTGTTAAGCATCTTACCACAATTTCAATGTCAAAAATAAAAAGATTCTGACTTTGAGCATTTCTTTAAATTTATTATTACATTTACACAAGTTAGCCCATACCCCCCAATCTGTTACAATACATACATACATACATACATACATACATACATACATGCATGCATGCATGCATGCATACAGACACACACACATACATACATACATACATACATACATACATACATACATACATACACACACACATACATACATACATACATACATACATACATACATACATACATACATACATACATACATACATATAGTCCTTCGAATTCGATTGTGCAATCACCTGTCGGCACGGTGTCGGTTCTGCAGTCCCAGTCTCGACTTGCATAATCGATGACAAGTGGCGACGCTGTCTACATCTGGTCCGGCATTCATTTTCAAGGTCTAATGACACTTTGAGGGGACGACAGCGGGTTCGCTCATGTGCTGTGCTTTCCATATTTGATGGTTTGAGGCCACACCACTTTAGGCTTTTTTTCAGTGTGTCTTTGTAGCGTTGTCAGCTTCGGTTTCCTCAGCTTGGTGCCAGTTCCCAAAAGAGGATCTGTTTTGGCAACCAGGTAACATCCATTCTGATGACATGGTTGGGCCTTGATTAGTATTGCCGCAACAGTTGTTGTCTTGGCTACATTCATGATTTTAGGATGGTAACCTTATATTGCCATCTGATCCCAAGGATGGAACGGAGAGCCTGCACATGGAATTTCTCCAGCTGCTTGATGTGTCTGCAGTATACAGTCCAGGTCTCGCGGCCGTAGAGCAGGTAGGTGAGGATTACTGCGTTATATACCTTTAACTTGCTGTATGAGATAACATTGTGATGGTCGAGCAGTCTGTTGCGAAGTCTTCCTAGTGACTGATTTGCTTTATTGATCCTTGCGGAGATCCTCTTTTCAAGAGAATCATCGTTGGAGTGCTTCTGTCAAGGAATTTCAATGTGTCCACAATTTTCAGCTGAGTGACGTCAATGGTGATGACTGTCTGTGGCGCACTGCTGTTTTGGGCTGGCTGAAATAAAACCTCAGATTTGCCGAAACTAATTGTAAGGCCTAATAACTTGGAGGCTTAGCGATCCTTCAACAAAATCTTGTTGAGCATTGTCTGCAGGTCACTTGTTTTGTGTGCCATGAGGGCATAGTCATCAGCAAACAGGACTTTCCGGATGAGAACTTATAGCGTCCTCGTTTTTGCAGCGAGTCTCCATGGGTCGAAGAGTGAACCATCAAGCCGGTATTTGATATACACTCCCTCTTGCAGATCCTTGACGGCGTTGTTTAGGACGCAGGTCAAAAAGATGTTGAAGAGGACCAATGTCACCACACACACCTGGTTTACCCCGTTCAAAGACTCCGAATGGTTCAAATGGGTCCAAATGACATTTCCTTTCATGCGGCCATGGAAGAACCAGGTGATCTGGACGAATTTTTGAGGGCGGCCATACCTTGCTAGTACAGACCAGAGGGCCTCTCTGTTGACTGTATCAAAGGTCTTGGTGAGGTCGATGAAGACGGATTATAGTTCCAAGTTTTGTTCATTGCATTTCTCCTGGACCTTCCTAACAGAGAAGATCATGTTCACCGTAC
Organism: Megalonaias nervosa; assembly: GCA_016617855.1. Taxonomy (NCBI): domain Eukaryota; kingdom Metazoa; phylum Mollusca; class Bivalvia; order Unionida; family Unionidae; genus Megalonaias; species Megalonaias nervosa. The sequence goes on from JAECUM010053456.1 coordinate 2,062, forward strand.
TGCGTCCTAGACGAAAATTACACTGGGCCTCTGGTAGGTTAGTGTCTGACATAACAATTAGCCCGTTCAACATGACTCTGTCAAAGATCTTGCCAGCACTGGAGAAGATGGAGATGTCACTGTAGTTGCCGCAGGCAACTTTGCTACCTTTCTTCTTGAAGAGTGAAACGATTAAGGCATCACATAAGTCTTCTGGTATCATGTCTTGTTCCCAGATGCTCTGGAGTATATCACGGAAAACTTCGATTGCACCGGGTCCTGCTGCTTTGCAAACTTCCACTGGCATTCCGTCCTTTTCCGGAGCCCTGTCTGAGTTCAGGTCTTTGATCAGCGTCAATCATCTGCTGAGAGCAAAGGAATGGATCCTGTTCTTGAGGGACCGTAAATAGTTTTCAGTGAACTGAGGAGCTGTTTAGAGTTGCGAGTATCGGCGAGGTGATGTACTTCATCAGCCTTCTTGCCCCTCCATGTTTCTTTCATATTGTATAGTTCTATCTGGGTTGTCCCTTGACACGTTTGAATTTGTCTGCCTTGGATGTGGGACTTGGGTCATTTTGCCATTTCCCATATGCTCTGTTCTTATCTTGGATAAGATGAATGATAAGCTCGTTGTTTTCATCAACCAGTCCTGATGTACGCATGTCTTCGGTTCCAGAATAGCATTTGCTGTTTCTGTGACAAAGTTCTTAAACGGGCACTACTTCTCAGAGCTGACATAAGTCAGTGGTGCACTGGTCTAGATATTCTCGTCGAGTGCTTCGTAGAATCGGTTTCGATGTTACGCATGTTTCAGTCTCGCTGTGTTAATCGGTGCCCTGGCGATCTTTTTGCTGAGTGGGAGCAATGCTTACGCTAAGAATTGATCTGACCAGTCGGTCCAACACTCAGCATCTCGCATAACGCGCGATATTCTGACATCCTGCAGGTCTCTATGTCTGTAAATGGTGTAGTCTATCAGATACCATTATTGGGACCTTGGATGCATTCAGGTTGATTTGTACTTGTCAGTTTGCCAGAATACAATGTTGGTGATGTAACGTATGTGCTCAGCATATTTGCTCAGGAGGAGCAAAGCATTGCTGTTCAGCTTCCCCACACTGTGTTGGGCAAGAACTCCCTTCAAGCCGCTATTAGCTTTCCCAACCCTGGAGTTGAAGTCGCCTAGGATTATCAGTTTGTCACTGATGGGTGTAGACTTAATAATCTGGACTAAGTCCTCATAGAACAGTTTCTTTGCTTACACCTGGCTAGAGAGGGTGGGAACGTAGGCACTGAGGACGGTCACATGACGTGACTTATTCAGTGGGAAACGCAGTGCTCGTTGATGACAGCTGGTAGAGTGAGGATGTCCTACATCAGACTAGTTCTAATAGCAGGCCCCATTCCGTGCAGCGTTGCCTCGGGTCCAGCTTTTCCCTTCCAGGAAAAAGTGTATCCTCCTCTGGCTTCTGTCAGCATACCCTCATCTGCGAACCTTGTTCCACTTAACATGTATCGGAGCAATGTCAATGCGACAGCGAGACAGTTTCTTTGACATAATGGTTGTCCTTCTCTCAGGTCTTGAGGTTGTATCCTTGTTCGAAAGTGTTCTTACGTTCCAGGCTCCAAGAATGAGCCATACATACATACATACATACATACATACATACATACGCACACACACATACATACATACATACATACATACATACATACATACATACATACATACATTACATATATACATACATACTGTTATGTATATTTAATTTAATTGTTTGTCTGTTAGTTTGACATTTTTTTATTTCATTACATGTTATTGTAATGTAACATTGTTTGCTGGACTTGGCCTTGTCCAAAATTGAGTTCATTTCTGCTTGACCTGATAGACTCTTTTATTTTTTTAATTTCAATTAAGTAAACAACTAATAATAGCTTCATTATTCTCGATATGTATGAGCTTATTATCAGGATTATTATTATGGTAAACAAAGAAGGAGCAAAAATGTTGATCACGGTCAGGGTTTTGGAGATTCCTAAATGAATTTTATAGGCTATTGTTTTTGTAAATAAACAAGGCTCATTAGATCATTCTAGAAGGTTATTTTCCATTAGGTAGTGGTTGTTTTTAGAAAATGCTAATTTGTGACCTGGGGTCAAGCAGAGAACTATATTATCTTGTGATTGTGAGGATTTAACCAGTCGTGTTTTAACATCTAGCACTTTAAGTTGTATTGTGTTGTGACCAGTTTCGGCTGAATTTTGTTTTCTTCAAATTATTGAATTCAAGTGATTATTTTCTCTGGAAATACATAAGTGCTCTTACAAAATTGTTGCATAAAGACATTCATTGGGATTTATACTTAATTCAGACCTGCAATAATAGTTCTTTGAGTCGAAAAGAGACTGTTGACACATCAGCATCTCGCCAGGCCATAACAGACACGTTATCGCCTTCAAATTTAAATCACTTCCGGACTTGAACTGAGTTTTATTCAGGACTTTTGATTACTAGAACTTGTGTCTTTAATTCTTGGATTATTTTTGGATTTAATTCGCAATACCGTAAGTTCTTTTTTCTCATTTTTCACTTTGTATTCTAAGGAAATAAATTATTTGTTAAATTTTACAAAGCTTGTTGTCGTCACTCTTTTCTGTTACTTATTTCAAGAGGACAGACTCGTAACAATACATACATACGTACGTACGTACGTACATAAATAAATACATACATACATACACATTACGAATATAATATTGCTACTCAATGTGCAAGATTTTAGGGTCTATAAGCAACATCTTGTTGGTATTTTGGCTGTCCTTTCTCATTGGCTCGGACAACGTCCTTAACATTTGATCTTAAGTGCCTTCTTCGGAATTCTTGCCATTCAAAAGAGTGCCATTCCTGCAGTAGATAATCATTATTATTATTATTATTATTATTATTATTATTATTATTATTATTATCAGGCCGAAGGGTTCGGGGAGAGATGGACCCACTCATTGGCGGAAGCAATTATCATGAAAATGGGGAAGAGATTGACGCTCCTCCACCAAAACGGTCAAGACAAATTTCCAAAGAAACAATACGAATTCCAGGTAAGCTTCTCTCTCTATCTCACATTTTCAAATGATAAAAAATGCGCCAGCCTGGAGTTGCGAGACTCCTGTCAGTAAGTGTTACTGGACAAATAATAATAATAATAATAATAATAATAATAATAATAATAATAATAATAATAATTTGTAATGTATTACAAGAGCTACATTTATATAGTAGTTGAAAACGTTCGATTTATTCAGACTTTACCAATATTTCTTTGTTAAATTGTCAACATTACTGACACCCTAACTGTTTCAAATAAAGGCCTTAAAAATCCGGAAAATAAATCTTATATTGGTTTCTCTGTACAAATCACCCTGAAAGGAAAGATCATTGTGGTTTCAAGACAAAATTTGGAACTGAAGTTAGTGCAGCCTCACCATAATTCACCTCTATAAAACGATGTCAATTTATGACTGGTTAATACCATAAATGACATCGATGATAAAATAACGCACAACAGCAATAACAAAACTTTAATATTTGAACTAAATTAGCTTTGTAAACTCAAATTTTAATATGGGAAAGAAAGGACATAGTTTCGATATTATGCGGCAGTACCATTTCAGAACGGATATGTATTCGCCAAATTCTCTTTACTTATTTGTAGACTGAAGCCACTACACTACCTGGCGGCAGATAATCCTTTTAGAGGTTAAAACGTTACTCATAGAAATGAAGGAATGTAGCACAAGGAAACATTACACCAGGCACTGTTGTCCCTTATATAAATCTTTAGTTTAAGTCTAGACTTAACATATTTGAGCTCTCAATATTGAGTCCGATTTGTATTTCACCGACTCAAATTTTTTTTTATTGATTCTGGACTTATGTTTTGGTGAAATCTAGATTAGGCCGTTTGTAAACGAGGTCTTACTGACGTAAATCAAAATTTTTTCAATGATCGTTCAGGAAACGCACTGTATCATGCAAAACACTGGGCTTGTATCAACCTACATTTATTTAGATTAAATCTCTCACATGAAGACTGAGTAATGTACGTTAGTAATTTTCATACGTATGATAAGGTAAGCATATATTCCGACGATGATTTTCCTTGACAATTGCTCATTTGGATACAAACTTTAATTTGGTATTAATTAACTAGGATATTGATATTTTATTTTTATCCATAGCTACCTTTTATATAAGATCCAAATTAAAAAAAGTATTAGAAGTTTTTGAAGAAGGAAAGAAATAAGTTTGCAGTTTCGAAGGATTTTGTTACAGTTCACCAGCTGTATTAACTGTAGCTTCCCGAACAGAGCACCGCCATTATAAGACAGAATTTTATGCAATAGCACCAGACACATCTTTCACGTCGATTCGACAGAAATAAAAGGAGTTTGTGAACATAAACCATTTCATTAGCTTTTTTTCTTCATTTCGTCATTTCCTCTTTTTAATACATACATACATACATACATACATACATACATACGTAGGTATGGACATGCGCACACACATACATAGTAAGGTTTCGTTGTTGGACATAACCATATTAATATATAGTTTTATCTCATTTTGTGTACAACTGTGGACTAAAAGTTTTAACTTTCTTCAAAGCTGGTTTAAATATTTTGGCAATGTTTTCTTACAGTATTTCAGGAAGAGGGCCGGACGATAGTTACCGTTCAGGAATTTTGTCTAAAACAAATTATTTATAAAAAAAAAAAATACTTTGGAGTGGGACGCCAACTCTATCTTCAGACCATTTCTCTTCCTTTTTGAAAAACTTTGCCTAAAAATTAATATGGATCTGCACAATAAAGTAAGCTAGAAGTCGTTTGTAATAGCATGATACAGATCTGAATGTCATTTGTAACTTCACAAAGCAGATCTGAACAATAAAGCAGGAAATCATTTCTAATACCATAGTAAAGATCTACACAACAGAGTTGAAAGTAATTTTTCATGCCATAATAAAGATCTATACAATAAAATAGGAATTCATTTGTGATACCACAGCAAAAATCTGTGTAATAAAGCTGAACTGCAAATTAAATTGAACTAGGTCTCCAAAAGAATGTAAAGCAATCCAACACAATTGTAAACAAGACTGACATTGAAGTTCAGTGCGATGTAAATATTATGTTTGCAACTGACAGTCAGGGACAAAAGTTAAGCGCGCAATGTAGATTAAATAAACATGACAATTAGAATGTGTTACCTTTGTCTTAAAAAAAAAATTAGTTGAAAACATTCTTACGACCTATACGTTTAGGTTATATTTTTAAAAACAAATTATTTATAAGAAAATAAAACTTTGAGTGTGGACGTTTTCTGCATTTTGAACCCCTTTTTCCTCCTTTTTGAAAATAATATAGATCTGTACAACAAAGCTGAAAGTTAATTGTGATGACATAATCTTGGTAAAGTAAGTTGGAAGTCATTTGTGATACCATAATCTAGATACATCCCAAATGTGATATATCCGCACAGTAAAGCTCATGTGTGGTACCTACTTATGCAACATTCTTGTCACGAGTCTTGATTATTCTTTTACTTCAGGTGGACACACGTTTAGTACAAGTGAGCTACAAAATGTTGTGTCAATGGCGGAGTTAGGAATAATTAGCAATGCTATTGGCAGAAACTGGAGATTTTTGGGTCATGAACTGGATTTGAAAGAGTCAGAAATTGACCGATGTGAAGAAAGTCATCCGAACAATGCACAAAGACAAATTTACGAAATGCTGAAAGTGTGGAAAGCATCGAAACTTGAAAAGGCAACAATATATGTTTTACTGAAAGGACTTCGTGAGCACAAAGGGACTGTTGATTGGGAAAATATTGACGACGTGGTATATAATCATGTCCAGATGAGACGAAGGGAAACTAGTTCATTATAGATCATCAGTATACATTTTAAATGTTCAGACTTCGCTCATCAAGTCTGAAATTAAGTATTGACAACTGAAACGGAAGTTTGCTATTGTGAAAATGCAACTACCGTCTTCATATCATGTTTGCTCTCTATGTACTGCCGTGATGACGAAACAAAATGTTGGTTTCTCAAGCTCTGTTCATGCTAGAATCTCAAACTAGATGATTGTATGCATCACGATTTGCATCATACCCCATCACCATAAAAATGTTCAGTTTGCAGTTTTTATTATTCATACTTTAATATAAGCTAGATAACTGTATACATCTCTTTTAGTGCTACCTTAATACCAAAAAGGTCTCTGTAACCTACCTTGCACATTCAGCTGGCTTACGTTAATTGTTTCCATATGCATGCTTACACAATATAGAATTATGAAACTTTGGGATTGATCCTGAGAAGCAGTACACCCTCATTTATGTAGTATGTTAATGCGGCCCATATTTCATTTTTACTTGGGTTAAATTTTGATTTTCATTTCTCATGCATTGTTTAAACTCGAATGGTAAAATTGACGATGATACGCATCTCTTCTACTACCACTTGCTTATAACAAAAGAGGCTCATCATTACCTTTGTTACATCTTCTACTAGCTTTGTTTTTTTATCCGTGCATTTAGTCATGGCCATATGAGTCTTAGGCATGTTGTGTGAATAGAAACCTACCTAAAAGCATGAAGCTTGATAACTGGACCCATCTCCGTTACTACTACACCCTTGAAACCAAAGGTCACTATGACCTGCATTTTATGCTGTCCTAATATGGGTCAAGTATTTTTGCCTTATGATCACACGCCAGGGGAGGAAAATCGGATGTCTGCGTTCCCGAACAAAATTGTTTATGGAGTACTTAATTGTAAGGTTCTAAAGCTCGCGGAACCACTCGCCGCATCTGATGTGCTGTTTTTAAAGCTCTTTATTAGGCAACAACACGCCTCCACCCGAAAGTATGCAGTCCCCTTCCGATTCCATTAAGAAAAAGACTGAATGATATGAAAAACCAAATGTCCTCAACTTAGTAATTTCATTAATTATTTATAAATTCACGCCCGATTGTCTTCATGGGGTCCACAGAATATACTGTAAGATGGTACCCTCAGCAACTTAACTGTGTATTGTGCACGTCAGTGGATATGTAAACTAGATGAGTGAACTTCATGCTGTGTGCTTGTCATGTGAGGCTTCACCTGTAGTGATTGATGAAGGTAATGACTGATGCATGAACTAGACAAGTACTACTGGCTGTCACTCCAAAGTCACCTTGAACTTAAAGCCTTTCACCGAGCAAGATCTGACTTCTCGGGGTGAACTTAAACTTAAAGCCTTTCACCGTGTAAGATCTGACCTCTCGGGGTGAACTTAAACTTAAAGCCTTTCACCGAGTAAGATCTGACTTCTCGGGGTGAACAATAGCTTGTCAAGAAAATTTCAACAGTGATTAAACAAATACAAAACAACATTAATCTCTGGAGTTATTAAATATACTCAGTATAGTATATTTACTTTGTTCTGAGAGAAAAGGACGTTCCTTTTCTTTAGTTTGAGGTCTTTTATGCTCTGTTACATTAGGTAGGTAGGCAGGTGGCTCGATAGGTGGAGAGAGAGAGAGAGAGAGAGAGAGAGAGAGAGAGAGAGAGAGAGAGAGAGAGAGAGAGAGAGAGAGATGTGTTCTTGTCAGGAAACTATTGAATATAAGGACTATACAATAATACCTGTGTAGATATTTGACTTAATCATTCGCAAACATTTTCTCTGAAGGGCAGGTCAGACTTATGTATCACGCTGACGGACTGGATTGTTGGTAGCATTCTGTTTGTGTGGGTTTTATCCCACTTTTAACACAATTATCATGCTGAGGAGAAGGAAGCTAAGTGCGTTCCCCAAGGACACATTGAGGTAGCCAGCGCGAGTTGGCCTGAGTTGATGGTGCAACTCTTTTTAAATGTTGCGGTTTTCAGCTTTGTACATAATAAGTTGTATATGAAATTGCTTTTTACTATATTTGTATTTAAAACTTTGTGTCTGCATACGAGAGAGAGAGAGAGAGAGAGAGAGAGAGAGAGAGAGAGAGAGAGAGAGAGGGTTCGAGGGAATATTTTAATGTGGCAGATATATGCTATGCATAAAACTGTCAGTTTTATTGACATTTAAACATGTTTACGTTTTACAGTTTTATTACAAATTGTGATTCAAGATATATTTCATTCTCATATCATTTCTGTTGACTGTGTGAGGAAGAATAAAAATAATTCAGTCAACATTATCCAGGGCATATATATATATATATATATATATATATATATATATATATATATATATATATATATATATATATATATATATATATATATATATCTGTGTACAATATAAATCTGCATATATAACATAGATTTTGTAAGTGTTCTTTATTCAACTAAGTTTCCTTGGTAATGAACGAGAAGGTTTTAGAAACAATCACACAGTAATATAGATATTATATTTGTTTTACACACACTCATATGGAACGACCACACAGTAATATAGATATTATATTTGTTTTACACACACTCATATGGAACGACCACACAGTAATATAGATATTATATTTTTTTTACACACACTCATATGGAAAGATCTTCGAAAATGGCAGATCCTTAGGTACATTCATTGATTCTGGGAAGGCATTAAGTAGAATAACTGGAGAACATTTTGGCATACATTTAAAAATTGAAAATAAATAGAAGAACTGCAAAAATCATTAGGAAATTAAACTCTTCCTTACATTCTTTCACATTCTTTGAAAAGTAGATAAAATAAAATATTATTAAAAAAACTACAGTAAAAAATATAAAATCCTTAAAAAAGAGTCAAAATTGTTACATAAACCTATTCCATTCAATAGTCAAAGCGGGATTTTGGTGGTACATAATCATGAAGTCGATACACTGGACAGGAATGTGTTTCACTGTAGCGGACACAGACAAGGTTGCACTCTCGCTGAGGTTCACTCTTTAGGAGATATGCTTTAGTTAAGTATGTTTGCCTTATACGCGATAGCTAAAATACACTTCATGTCTGTGGTTTATTCTATATGAGAATGCTGCTCTCGAGTGATGGGTTTTGATGTTCCAAAACTTGTTTGTCGAGTTCACTGTTACGAGTCTATGCTCTTGAAATAAGTAACAGAAAGAGTGAAGACAATAAGCTTTGTAAAATTTAACAAATAATTTATTTCCCTAGAATACCAAGTGAAAACTAAGAAAAAGAACTTACGGCTTTACGAATTAAATCCAAAAATAAAATAATCCAAGAATGAAAAATAGAAGTCCTAGTAATAAAAAGTCCTGAATGAAACTGAGTTCGAATCCAGATGAAATCCGAAATTGAAGGCGATGACGTCTGTTGTGGTCAGCGAAGTCCTGATGTGTCAACAGTCTCTTGTTGAATCACAGAAATATTATTCCAGGTTCGAATTCAGTATAAATTCCAAAAAATGTCTTTATCCAAGAATTTTGTTAGAGCACTTATGTATTTCCAGGGAAAAGAATCACTTGAATTCAATAATTTGAAGAAAATAAAAATTCAACCCAAACTGGACACAACATAACACAAGTCAAAGTGCTAGACGTTACAGCACAACTGTTTTAGGCCCAATTAATAAACCTCTATCAAAAACAACAGTTATACGACTTAGTAAGACGCAAAACAGATTCCCGGATGAGAGTCAAAAGTTCATCCCTCTGGAAAAAATAGAAGCCTGTTATCAATTTATACATGTTACTTGTCACGTAGTCCAGGTATGACTTTGACTCAACTAAACAATTCTTACTCTGAGAAAGATTTTAAAAAAAAATAAAAAAAATAAAAAAGTTGTTTACCAAAACTGTCACTGATTTTGAAACGAGGTCAGGAACTAGATACAATGTTTCTATTATGATTTGTTTACGTCAATGAAATAAAAAAAATAAGAAAAATATCAGTCGGGTCAAACAGAACTGAACTCAGTGTTACATTACAATAGCATGTAATGGAATTTAAAAAAAAGTAAAACTAACAAACAAATAATTAAATTAAATATACATTACATTACATACCACATATTAGGTCAAATATAGAGTCTGTAGACCGTAGAAGATGCTGATTTACCGTATATAATATTTGAAGTCAGTTTATGGAATCTTTCGCTTTGAAACAAGTAACTAAGATTTATCTTTGGCTGCTTTAACTCTGCTTTCATTACCCTTAATACCAAGATAAGTAGGTAGCTAACAATGCATAATACTTTTCCAAATTGTGTGGGCAGATCATGCTTCTGTAAGATTTGGGTTACTAATAAATTTCCAAATTTAAGGCTTGCGAGGCTTTAAGTCTGGAAAGGGAACCTGAAAAGATGAGATAATTTGTTTGCTGAGAGATTTCAAAATAGTTAAAACATCTGAACATTGTTGTATTTATGCGCTAAGATTGGAGGCATTATACAGTAGCCGACTCGAGACGGTTCCGCGGGGTGCGCAACTTTGTTTTCATCTTTGGAGCCGTCTTTATACGGGTACTTATGGCCACGATAGAAGGCTTTGGTTTCACTGAATATACGCCGTAATGAAAGGTTCGGAATTCTTAAATTGGCAAATCCAATATTTTTGGGAGCGGGGTGGGGTGGGGGATGATAACCAAAGTGGTGATTTTAGGATCATACAATTTTGCAGCACTGGCAAGATTGGTTTTTGATGCTTGCAGATGGGGACGAATTCGTCTGCCACAAGGTGGAGTGAGATTTGTTTTAATAGCGCACATGGTATGGTGTTTTGAATTTAAACACGACGTCTTATGCGGGATTAAATAGAGCAGAGGATACTTTGGCAGTGTACTTAAGGTCTAATTCGTTTGTCTTTAAAAAACACCCCCAAAACAGTGATAGTTCATTTTCTGAGGGGGTAGTTCTAACTGCCCTAAGACAAAGTTTAAATAGCTGATTGTGTATCTGATCAAACATCTGCACACAAGATTTCCCTCCATACACAGTCGACAGATCGAACTAACATCCGGTATAATCGTTAACTAAATAAGATACATGTGGTTGGGAAAATAGCTTTGCTTAAATGAGAGCAGTGTCGTATTCGACGGTTTTGTTGAGAGCAAGGCTTTGTGTTTGTCACGCCATGGTTAACTTTTTAAAATGTTATTGTCACTTTCTTCTGTGTGCTTGCCTGTTTTGTTTTTTTTTTTTTTTTTTTTTTTTTTTTTTTTTTTTTTTTTTTTAATTTTAAACACAATTTGACATTTACCTAAAATCCTGTTTTAAGTTTCAAAGAATTTTATTTCTAATAGTATTGGCATGACAGTTTCGACTTTAGTAGTTTTTATTTTCAGGAATGACATATTGCAGGAAAAACAGTAACAATGGACCGGTATCAATAGGATTTAGGATTCATTTTACTGCATTTGACAGGCAAGTCGCGCTAATTTAAACTACAAAATTCGCTTACTCATGAAATTCGCATTTTGAGCATGCATTAATATCTCAAATCAGAATTCACAGCTACTCGTGAAATAATAGCAGATTATCCTCAGTAGTCATTTATAGATTAATGACCACATCTCCATTCTCCATATGTATATAATCGTTTTTAAACTCCTAGCAAATTTCCCATGGTGTGATGTTTAAAACGTAAAGCAAATATAATTTGTAAAATATAGAAAATGTACATTAGAAACCCTGTTTGGTGCCCCATCTGATTTGCCGAATTACCTCATCTTTAATTGCGCTGCGATCTGGGCAAGTACTGTTATGAAGGAATGTAAGAGGTAAGTGTTCCGTCTGTGAGAATCGAAGGATTCTTGTTAAATCAGCAAATTACAACAACAGTAATGCCAATGTTCTAGAACTGAATATTTCACTTTCTGTAGTAAGGCTGCAACGTTTGCACGTTTAAACGGCTTAGTTTATTTTACTGGCTGTAAACAAGCCAACTCGATAACAGTACAAACGAGGTATCTAGTGTTAGCCTATGCGCTGTAGGATCGCGGTATTCGAAATCTTTTTGTTTTTGTCTGCGTAGCGCCACCTATCGTGCTCTTACCTTATAGACACTTTACGACCATAAATTACCACGTCTTTATCACAATTTGATTCTAGGAAAATGTCGAGATTGTTGGTGAATACACTATTTTACAAAAAGAACCCACGAATGTTTTCTAAACATGGATGTACGCCATGTTCTCAATACAATCTGTATGTTCTTAAACTCAATATCACTGTTAACAAGTTTTGTCGTCTGATAATGTACAATGATGTCACGCAATTAGTCAGATCACATGATTACCATATTTGTCAAGAAGCAAGAGATCGAATCTAGCAGAAGAATGCTCTCAACACAGTACAAAAGTCTCATCAGAACAGAATACAATAGTAACAGTACACCATCTGTGAAATATACAGATTGTCGAACAGAACGGTGGAAAAACAAACCAACGTAACTACATTGGCAGCAACCGAAAGTTACTAATGCCAATCGACACACAATGTCACTGTAGATAGTTTCTATGTATGATTTTTAATCCAGATAGATTTGATGCATATAAACTAGCTCATATGAAAACAGACGACAACTACACTAATCGGTCGGTCCTACTCATTAGTAGCAATAATATGCCACAGAATCAATACGTCGTGCATGATTATCACTGACAAATTGTGAGAGATTCTATTGATTCAATTCAAAGAGATTCTGTGAATCTCTGCAAGAAATTTAAGAACAAATGAAAGACTTTTTTTCACTAGAGGCTAGGTACGGAATGCACACTGTAAATGGGTTATTTATACATGGCTGCCATCAATAAGTCTATCATCCAGATTGGGGTATGGGTACGGAATGCACTTTGTCAATGGGTTACTTATACATGGCTGCCAGCCTATCGTACAGACAGGGATATAGGTTATGTATTGTATACCTGGTGCAGGTGTAGAAAGTTTGGTTAACGTTGGAGTCGTAATTCCATAGTACCATATATGCAAATAATCCGGTCTTCCGCCCAATCGGCATATTTACTTCAGAGGTGTATTGGCTACATTTGCAATAATGTCCTTACTTGAGTAGCCGCCAAAAGGACTGTAGATAGACCTCACCAAAACATTTCAACATTATCAACCTTTACCATTGAAAGATAATTGTTTGAACGGTCCGAAAATGATGGTTGTTCAATTTTATTCATGTTATTGACTACTTAACCAGCCTGGATACTATGATTTCAAAATTGTTTAGCACTTGGGCTTATTTTTGTCGTAGCGACAAATACTTAGAGCCACAACAAGTTAAATGGCAATCAGTGCCAACCGATGCTCCTTAAGTACACAAGAAGCCGCAAGCAAACTTCTGCTGGTTCACTAGAATGAATCTTAAAACAGATCCGCCTGTTTATTTCAAAAATATGAAATCTGATTGGTCACTAGCCTGTTTATAACAAGAATATGAAATCTGATTGGTTACTAGCTGTGCAGAGCGAACACTACCCGTGGTACTTACAGTGTCTATTTGAGATGGTACAAGTTCACGTTGCTGTATTATTAGTAGATGAAGTGTATTTAGAACAGCATAAAATGAATTACACCATGTTATGAAAAATTTCAAACTAACTTGAATAAAACAGCATACTTCATTAAACATAAACGAAGTTTTTACGATTATGTATGCCGTGCCCAACTTCATGTATACCCAATTGTAGTGTATATGTTTTTGAAATAACAACCCGCGCCCAACTTCATGTATACACAATTTTCGCATCAAGTTCAATAACTGATTGGCAAACCATCGACGTTTTCCTGCTAAATTCTCGACCATTCCCTTTATAAATGACACTTGTGACACTAATATTTAACTGCGACATTCATATAGTTCTCTGTCAGTGTTCAGCAACTATTATGTCGGCTGATTTTTATATTGCCATGTCAGGGTCTCAACTAAAAATGTTATCAATTTATATGTGTTTGCTGAACTTTGAGGTAATTTAGTAAGTTTTACAAAGAAAATAAGATTTTGGACGGGGATTTTTATTGAAAGATAATTGTTTTTACAATAATAGTTTTTCAGCACATAAAGAGAGACCATTCTGGGCGAAGAGTTGAAGCTGTTGGAATCTGGCTTAACGTTCATAGCAGGAAAACATATGGAAATGCAATGAAAGTGGTGAAAGATTCCCACGGGCGACCTATACTGATTGAGGAACTAAGTAATACAGTTTTATCGTATCTTTGATTTCTATGCTATTATAATACTTGTTTAAAAACTCCACACTAAATTAAACATATTCTGCATGTACACTAAAGCCTTGTGCATCTCCTTTCGAATAAAGGGTGTAAAAATGTACAAGTTATATATTTTGGTCCATAACTGAATTGGCATCCACTGAAAAAGTAGATATTTTAAGACTCGCAACATAAATAATCATGAAAACTAGCGAGTTTTAATTGATTCAACTTATAAGTCTGTTCAAATGGATTCCTGAAGTCAAGATGGAATGCATGCTATCAAAGGAAATTTGGATCAACCTATAAAGAACATTTCTGACAAAAGGTAAGCTCTTCATAATTTATAGTTTGCATCAAAAGAGAAAAGTTTCTTCTGCCTTCCTTTATTTTATTGGTTTAAATTGTGCTGGGATTGCTATAGTATGTAAACTGCCTGGTACATTTTAAATCAATAAAAGCCCAATGGAAATATCCACGTCACAGCTTAAAAGACATTAGGAAAAAAAAATGTACAAACAAAGGCATGTGGGAGAGCAAATAAATTAATTTTTGACCGAGTTGGATACGTAGGTAGGCAGATCAATACATGGTACAGATTTGCACAGCCATTAATCAAAGTGTTCTTCTTTTCTTTAGACAAAACGTACGACCTGTGGGTTCATACAGGAAGAGATGTTGATATCAAGAAGACCTATCCGGACGGCCCGGTCGCAAGACAAAAACTTAAGAATCCGGAGGTAATAGTTGTACTTTGTGGCCTGCTAGTTGTTGTACGATTCTAGTTCATATTATATTAAAATGAAATAGGAAAAACCGACCAAGCGAGAGTGGCTTTAGTTATTTGTATACTGACTGGTGTTTGTACCGACTTGTTGGTTCTCCATACCTTGGAATAATCTACTGGAACAACAGTGTCAATATTGGGCGATTTCCTGGAATGTCTTAGACAAGGACACGAGTACGCTCTTCGCTTTTTAATTGGAAGCGCTTTGTGTGGCATGTAATATTAGTTGGGTGGTTGTTTGGCGATAAAATATATTTTGAATTGTGTCAGGAAAAAAATCAACGTCTTTTCTTTCTCTGAAATCGACCGCTCCGGTGGCCTAGTGGTTAGAGCGTCCACCTCGGATGCGGGAGGTCGCGGGTTCGAATCCCGGAAGAGTCATACCAAAGACTTTTAAAAAATGGTACTAACAGCTGCCTCGCTTGTCGCCCAGCATTAAGAGGTTAGTGTTAGGACTGGTTGGCCTGGTGTCAGGATAATGTGACTGGGTGGGACATCATGCCACATGTCTGCGGCATGATGCCCCAGTGCTAGATATCACTATAAACTGTCACACTGCAGACATCGTAGCGATATGACTGAAAAATTGTTAAAGCTACGTTAAAAATCTAAATCACACACAAACACACACACATTCTTTGAAATCTCATATGCTAAGCATTTTCATAAGAGCACGTGCTGCTAATACAAAAGAGGCAATGCCTAAGACAATTGTCTGGCTTTTCGAGACAGCGCTGACACAGCAAATCCACTTCGTTTTGTATGCTAAGCCGAAAATAAAGATTGGGTGTAATAGGCGGAATGATTTCCCAAACCGCAAAAAAATTATTGCACAACAAAGTTGTTAGCTGTCTAAGGTCTGTTTTCTGAACACATATGGACTATTAACGAAATTCAAGGCAAGAAATATGTTGTTTAATGAATGTGACTTTTGAACTTTTTTAATGATTATATAATTTAATTTTCATAATCACAGTGACATATTATTATGTCACATGATCCCGTCATGTGCTGAGTTCCTTCTCATGAATGAAACTCAAATGGTTGCTTCACGGAAAAGGCGGAGAGTGACGTGATTGGTCACTCACTGACAAGTATTCGATTAATTTGGAGTGATTTACACAATATTGCTTTGTGAAAGAGTAAAAAGTTAGAACTATCAATTGATTGGAGATCTTCATCTTGTTGTCAACGCTCATCTCTTCCAATTTCACCACGAAATTCCAATTGACGAAAATATTTGAAAGCATACACTAAGGCTGTAACGTTTACACGTGTAAATGGTTTAGTTTAGTTTACCGCCTGCAATCGGTAACCGTTGTTACGACTCTATGATCTTAAGTAATAATAAAGAGCGAAAACATCGAGTTTTGTCAAATTCAAAAATATTTTTTTCCCTAGAATAAAAAGTGAAAATTTAAAACGAACGTACAGTATTGTGAATTAAATCCCAAATAGTGTTAAAAGTTCTATCACAAATTCAATTGTATAGAATTACAATTGAATTCCAGTGGTGATCCTAAATGAATTCCAACTTTGAATGGGCCGATGTGCCAATAAGCATCGAATGCGCAAATCTGCCAACTGTTCTGCTGTATCACAATGACATAATCGAAAATGTCCTTGACTAAATTCACAGTAATCCCAAAATAGTGATATGGTTCAAGAAGTTTTAAGTTTCCTAAGTGAATTATACATAATCTAGATTATTGTTTTGTAAACATCAGGATTATTCTAGAAAGTTATTTTCCATTAGGTAATGCTTTTTGCTTAGAAAATGCTAATTTTGACCTGAGGTCAAGTAGAGAACTATATAATCTTGTAATTGTGAGGACTTGGTCATTTGTACTTTAACATCTATCACTTTTAAATTGTATTATGTTGCGACCAGTGGGAATGAAATTTATTTTCTTCAAATTATTGAATTCAAGTGATTATTTTCTCTGGAAATACAAAAGTCCTCTGATAAAAATATTAGATCGAGACATTCACTTGAATTTTTACTGAATTCAAACCTGGAATTATATTGCTGTGATTCAACAAAAGACTGTTGACACGTCAACACTCTATAAGCTTTAACAGACACTCCATGGCCTTAAGTTTTGGATTTCTTAGGGACATGTACTGAGTTTTATTCAGGACTTTAAATTATTAGGACTTGTGTCTGTAATTCTTGGATTATTTTGGGATTTAATTCGCAATACCGTTAGTTCTTTTTTCTCATTTTCACTTTGCATTCTATGGAAATAAATTATTTGTTAAAGTTTACAAAGCTTGTTGTCTTACACTCTTTTCTGTTATTAATTTTAAGAGCATACACTCGTAACACATGTCACAGTTAGAGGTAAAAAGATGTACAGTAACTGAAAGAACCACATGTTGAATTAGGTATGACATGCAGTTTGTCGATGGCTTACATATAATTAATACTCAAAAGCAGTAAGCCACATGAGCAGATCGGGAGAAAGTTTGATTTTACATATTTTTGGTAAACGTTTCAACCTTATTATATATTGATATACGTCTTATCACAAGAGCCCGTTATTATACTAAATTAAAGAGTTTTTTTCCCCTCTTTTGGTATTGTTTCGATGCGATTGTTACAGATTACACTGCTATATTAGTTCAAATAACCTTTTATCAAATATCGCAGTGGCTTGAAGTTAATGCTTTGTATATTCTTCATTATCCCCCCCCCCAAGGGGACAAATAAATTACACTATTCGCTAGGTGGGTGGGTGGATGGTGATTCCTCAAATTGTTTTAATTTAACTGATATACTTGGCATGATAATGTGGATCGTACACTTATATCTCAATTCAACAGCGCCTGTATCATAATGTTCTGTTTTATGGCTGAAACATGGCACTGAAACATCCAAATTGATGCATGACACCTACTTCAGGTCACGATCGAGCTGAATGTGTTAGCGAAGTATTCGTTAGTCAAAATATAAAATATTATCTTTGACAATTTTCAAGAAATACAGTGACTTGTCCATCGCTAAGAATCAAGCTCAGTATTCTAAAAGGACACACTATCATTATTATTGGCCAAGCTGGTTGTTATGGAAACGTTATATTAGCCAATCTAAAACGGGCGGGGGTATTCAGCTTGAATGTGATCAGAAGGAGTGGAAAAAAATGTCTTGCATCAAATCAGATGTTTCAATGCCATTTTTCAGCCACAAAACTGAATGACGCGATTAGGTCACTATTGAATGGAAATATAAGTGCGCCATGAAACATTATGAAGGTAATTCATTCAATAAAAGTGCGAGTAGATAACCAGATTTTAGATCTAACCGCCCATCCACCCTGTGCATAGAGTCTCTACTTGAGGTTTTTAATTTTCTAACACTGTATAGAATACACTTACACCATAGACATTAAAAAGGGTAATCATATAAAGACATTAACTTTAAATCGATGTGTCAAAAATGATTAAAAATTATTAATGACTGGTATGTCATCAGCAGATTTAATTCAGTTATCGGGTATATTGCATAAGATGCCCCTTTATGTTATAAACTATAAGCTTTTATGTTAGTTTCAGAATGTTTATCAGATGTGATTCTTGTGGTCTTTAATGTTAATCAACAAAATTATATGCATCATGTATTCACGAGAAAGCCTATATATATGT
>JAECUM010053458.1:0-24663 GCA_016617855.1 Megalonaias nervosa
ACAACTGCCATCTTTCTTCAAACTGATCACATATTTAATTACTAAATTAAAATGGCTGCTCACTTGTGCTAAAAAGAATCAGCCTGAATTAGTCTAAAGTACACTATCTTTAGCAACTATTAAAACTGGGAAAAGGACTTTTGCCCAACTAGACAATACCAGCTTCTGAAAGTACAATAGATGGGAAATTGAGTCTTAAATACAAGAATACACGCTCCATCGAACACGTTGATCACCATGTCCCACCTAGCTTCTGAAAGTACAATGGATGAATTACTAAATATAGAAAATTTACGTATGAAGTCCAGGAAGGGAAAATGACCAGGTGGAGCTAGCAGGTTTTTGAAAGGTGCACATCTGGAGTAGGGTCAAGCTGTATACTCTATAACCCATATTACACACATCAATCAATCACCAAATAAAGGGAATTAAAGGTTCTTTGAACAATACCTAAGATATACAAGGTCTTTTTTAAATAGACAGTATAACCAGTGAGGAAATCCTAGTAAATTCTTCTTTTTTTTAAAAAACTCAAACACAATGCAAAATACGAACTAGCCATTGCGTAAGCGAATATAATAGTCTGGTCAAGTTCTTGACTTACTTTGTTCCTTTTAAACCACTTCAAAACCCTAGTGTCAACGGTTCTTTCCTGTTGCACTGGCAAATGCAGCAGTTTTATCCCAGTGCTATACTGGGTACAATTGATGTTTTTCTCCCTGCAGTCCAGCTGTCGAAAGGGATATGGTAACCCTAGGACGACAAAACTTTTTCTGTGCATATGAACTGGAAGTCCTTCTTCGAAATGCAAAATTACTTGGAGATATCGAGGCGATAGGACCCGCGTTCGGCTCGGTTTCATTTGCTTTTTTACAGCGATCGGAGCATATCAGTTTTTAAATCTTAGTAGGCCAGCATCACCTTCAAGGCAAACCTCACATGCCCAGTGACACACAGCCCGGTAGTTGGATTTTTTTTGCATCCAAATGGAAGCACCTTTTCCACTAAAGGAGACAATGTTCCGCTACCCATACATGATGTTAGTTGTTCTGTAGATCCCAATGCCACGTTCTGTGTTCTAATACCATTATAAACATTATATTTTATTACGGACTTCTCACGAGACCCGTACAAAGCGAACATCTTGTAGAAAATTGATATTCGTCTTATAAAAGCATTGATTGTTCATATGTTAACTCACGGAGACTTTACTTCGAACGTGTACTCGGGTACACAGTATACCAAGGCAGGTTACTCCCTTTTGTTTTGAACATCATTCACTGACATTCCACGTGAATTACTGACAGAGTCGCACCTCAAGTCAGTGCCATCACAACGTCTTTGACTTCCAATTACCTGTGCGACAGTCTGCAATAGCACCATGCGCTTGATACATGAAATCCACTGCTTCACTTGGATTCCTTGTCAAAAATTATTATCCGTTATCATATTATCTCGACATTTTACCCACTCATCTGAACTCTAAAACGCATGCGAACAGGGTGTAAATCCTTCAGAAACGCGCCTTGAATCACGGGATTATTCTCTCAAAGAATCTCATCTCAGCTCCTAAGTTGTGGGTCTCCGCAATGCAACAGCGGATTTCATTATCCTGTTTATGATGTTACGACTCTATGGTCTTAAACTCAATATCACAAAAGGAACCCCGTTCAGTAAAATTCAACAAATAAATTAATTCTCTAGAATGCAAAGTGAACACTTAAATTGAACTTATAGTGTTGTGAATTTGTTCACAAAGAGTCATAAAAGTTGTATCACAAGTCCAAAAATATAGAGTGTTCCGAATAAATTCAAGTGCTCCGAAAGTACAGAGTGTTCCCAATAAATTCCAATTTTAAATGTACTGATTTTTAACGTAGCTTCAGTAGTTTTAACTCAATTCGCTACGATGTCTGCAGTTAGGCAGTTTATAGTGATGTCTAGCACTGGGGCGTCATGCCGCATACGCTGAGCACTATGTCCAACTCAGTCATGTTATCCGGACACCAGACCGACCAGTCCTAATACTAACCTCCTAATGCTGAGCGCCAAACGAGGCAGCTGCTAGCACCATTTTTTAAAAAGCCTTTTGTATGACTCGGCCTGGGTTCGAATCCGCAACTTTCCGCATCCGAAGCGGATGCTTTAACCACTTAGACCATCGGAGCGGTCTTATTCTGATGTAAACAACCTTATATACGTCCCCACTTGACCTATGTCGCACTAACCGTTTCTGAAAAAACTCCATCATGTTAATGGAAAATTACCCCAAAATTGTAAAGGAAATTCTTTTCTAAAATCCCCTATGGTCATAATCACAGCTGGATCGGAACTAAATCCGATTAAACAACCTGTTTATAGCTTACTAACAAGACAAAGACTCATACCAAAACTCATACCTCAATCATGGACAAAAGTTAAGCACAAAAAATGCATTAAATATACATAACAATGCTATCTCGACAAATGATTATATTGTCCCAGTGGCACTCAAAGTTCTGCTCCCAAGATCATTGGTCGCAGATCCATTGCAGAGTCAGACTCCGGGAATTAAAATCTGCCAGGATGCTAACACAGCTGATACTCATCCGTTGCCATTGTTTCGAGAAATCAGCGCTGAGTGGCCCACTCAACGGCGTTCATTGCATATTAATGGCCTTGATAAGAATGCAATAGTAAAGTTTCTTTATTCGTGACAGAAAATAACGTTCTCGTTCTAGATGACAACTCTATTGTACTAAACGACACCATAAAGTATGTAGGAATAGGTGAGGCTAAGGAGCTTCAGATCTATACCTTCTTAGCTGGGATTGTTTCTGGTGATGTCATCACAAAAAAATCCGAGTTCGTATCAGCCCAGTCGCTGACAGACTCGATACTTTAGTGGACTCTATGTCCAGACAAAACAGACCATCCATTCAAATCGAAAATGGTCTCTTTACCATAGGTATTCAGATAAATCTGCAACCGCTGAGGTTGACCACTAATGAATCTTTTGGCAACCAGGTCTAACGCAAAGCTACGTTCTTATAAAGTCCCTTATTCATAAACGCTCGGGAAGTCAACGCTCATTCTATTATATAGAACAACTTTATGTCATAAAGCGAGAGTCAGATTGCCTTCTAATCCTCAACGCTTCCCTCTAGGGGGGAACTAATGGATAAACAAGCTATGTCCCTCGATATTCCCATGAAAATCTTGGTCAAAGGCAACCAAACACGCCAGTGTTTTATCCGAACACAGCATTATTGAACTTGCATGACTCATACCAGATAATCATTCAGGAAAAAATATTTCTCAGAACATAATGTGAACAGATTTGCTCATGCAAGAAGCTAACCACTTTGAGGGCAGAATCCATCTCTCTGGTACAAGCGTCGATTTCTCATGTAGCAAACGTTCTCGCCTTGCTCTTCAAAGATAAAAAGTTTGCCGACATGACTATACAAGCTACACATTTCACTATCATGGACGGGACGATAACAGACATGACAAAGTCCTCTGAACTTTAGATGAGCGCTGATTAGTCTCGGCCGAGTGGTTTGATCCTGTGTCCCAATGAAATCTACCGAGGGTTCTGACATTACAGAATAAAGCACCTTGCAGACCACTGTCAAGAGCCTCATTGACGTATCTTTCAAACAAGCCTGCTTCCTAATCATTATAACCACAACAGACAGGATCAGTGAAATACACACATTGCAGTTTCAGTACAATATTTCATTTTCAATTATGATCGATCCTGCTTTGGTTCCTAAAAGGCGCCCGCTCATGGACAACCAGTACTTTGATGTGACACTTCTTTCCCCACTGGACCCTTCGCCTCGAGAGTGTCTACAGGATTCCATGAGGGTTTTGATCTGGTAACCTGAATCCAACTGAGTCTATGGAGAGGGAACCCGCGTTTGTTTCTGCTTTGGACACAGGGAAGTACAGATTGCCAGCTTAGGCTTTATCGCCCTGGATACGATGGGTTATTCGTTCTGCACGGAAGGACTAATCTAAGATGGTAAAAATATCTTCCATATGTCAGTAAATGAGGACAATAAAAAGAAGCATAGCATTCGAGCGTAACTGTTCCCTGACATTTTCTAAGCCATGAGATGGAGGTCAGAGCTAGCGTTTATCTCGGAGATCTTTCATAGCCAATTGGTCAGTTACACCTAGTGGGGTCTATAGCAGAAACAAAGCAGGTTACCTTGCAGGGTCATTCAGCAGTTGCTTCACAATTAGGCGGCCACCCAACATTCGCTGGAATTTGCGTAAGAGAGAGATTTCCTCCTACAAGCCGCATCTTGGCACATCGAATTCGTAAGTCTAACCCATATTTCTCACATGATTTGAAGCTGGAACACGTACATCAAGGAATCTTAGATTTGGATGTATTCGGGGTAAGGGGATGTCTTACTTAGAAAATGTACAATTTCCACAAGTACAATATCCAAAGAAATTTCAGCCACATTACATCAAAGTAGCATAGTGCTATGCCAACCTTCTCTCCACTGTGAATGTTTAAAATGCAAACAACTACATAATAACTGTTGAGCGCCCCTCAAACGAATTTCTAGAAAAGAAAGATAAGACCAATTTTACCTTTCAACTGCTGAGTGTTGGAACCATGTATGGTATACTTCATTTATCACAAGATGTTGAACCCTTTGTAAATTTGAGCATCCATTATAGCGATGACTTAAATTAAAAATGTACAGACATCCATCATTACACCATTAGAAGCAATAAAAGTATCCATCTGAAAAGTATATGTCAATATGATGTTTTGGTTGGGAGGAATAGCAGCGATATCAATGATAGCAAGGATGTATATCAAAGTAGTCATGATGATATTGATCTAGATGATAATGATAATTATGGGAATCGTAACCATCTATCAGGATTTACTGATCTACATTGGCTTTACTTATGGCAATCATAACCAACCATCAGGATTTACTGATCTACATTGGATTTACGTATGGCAATCGTAATAATCCGTTAGGATTTACTGATTTACATTGGCTTTACGTATGGCAATCGTAATAATTCATCAGGATTTACTGATCTACATTGGCTTTACGTATGTCAGTCGTAATAATCCGTTATGATTTACTGATCTATATTGGCTTTACGTATGGAAATCGTAATAATCCATCAGGATTTACTGATCTACATTGGCTTTACGTATGGCAATCGTATAAATCCATCAGGATTTACTGATCTACATTGGATTTACGTATGGCAATCGTAATAATCTATCAGGATTTACTGATCTACATTGGCTCTACGTATGGCAATCGTACTAATCCATCAGGATTTACTGATCTACATTGGCTTTACTTATGGTAATCGTAATAATTCACCATTATTTACTGATCTACATTGGATTTACGTATGGCAATCGTAATAATCCATCAGGATTGACTAATCTACATTGGTTTTATGTATGTCAATCGTAATAATTCATCAGGATTTACCGATCTACATTGGCTTTAATAATAGCAATCAAAGAATCCAGGCAGGATTTACTGATCTACACTGGGTTTACGTATGGCAGTAAAAAAATATCCATCAGGATTTACTGAACTACATTGGTGTCACGTATGGAAAGCAGTATAATGAAAAACCTACCACAAGCTGCACAGAGTGGATACCCCAGACGACGCCCAAGCTGATGGAAAGATTAGAAGTTTTAAAGATAAACTTTAATTGCAAAGTTCGTTTACTGAGTTGATTTGCGACAATGTATATGCAGAAATTTTAACTGACGGATTAAAAGTGAAGAAAAAACCCATTAAATTAAAATAGGTATTGTGTAAAATATTTTCTTGAAAGTATGTAACGTTTGCCCACTTGGTAACGAGGGATGGTAATTAGATTTGGCTGTCGTTATCTAGAGGATGACCTCCCTCGATTTTATTGCCCGGTGTGAGTGGATAGATAGAACATCAACAAAGAACTGAGCAAGACTATTGAGAACAAATAATACAATACTAGCCCCCTTTAGACGAGAGAATAAAAATTTAATCAATAACATAAACTAATAGTGTCAGCTTCAATTCAAACAAATTTACATTAACAGAATTACAATAGCAGTATTCTATTGGATTCATTTCATCATGATAACGAGTGGTGAAAAGAGTACAATATCCACGCCTGATTTGCATCACCTAGCACTTCCTGTCTTTGTCTCCGTGTATCACACGTCTTCCCACCTTCACGTGTATACGTTTGATCTTCCTTGATCTTTCTATTCTGACCTCTTCATCTCTCTTCCGGACTTCCGTCTTTCAGACTGTCCCCGACTGTT
Organism: Megalonaias nervosa; assembly: GCA_016617855.1. Classification (NCBI taxonomy): domain Eukaryota; kingdom Metazoa; phylum Mollusca; class Bivalvia; order Unionida; family Unionidae; genus Megalonaias; species Megalonaias nervosa. The sequence goes on from JAECUM010053458.1 coordinate 6,305, forward strand.
CCAGAGAGCTGTTCCCCTTAATGCTGTTCTTTTCAGAAATTGTGCGTCCTAGCACTAAAGCCTGTCTTTTCTTACAAGTCCCCTTACTTGTTTTAACGAGGAAAGCACTATTCTTTAGTTTTCCCCCGGAGTCAATCGAGTCTTGTCCTCTCGCAGGAAAATCTCGGACTAAAGACATTCGACTAAGGTCGTTACATTAAATTCAAGGTGTACGCCTTAATTTAAACTGACCAATCGTAACCAGCGGTTCCTAATTTTTCCCAAGATAATTATTTCTTTCGTCAGATTTTGACAGCCTAGAATCTGAGAAATACGATGCATACCAACTTCTCTTTGTTAAATGACTATTTGACATGGGGTTCACATCAAGCGGTTATGGTCGGCAACTTTAATGTTTACTTTCCTAGGACAGCGTTGCGATGCCCGGGTCAATTCTAAATGAGCCGTAGATGCTGGCCTTTCAAATTTAACAACTGACATGGAAAAAAAGGTCGAAGTGACCCTTCACAAAGACCTTGCTGGCTTGACTGTAATAAAATTTTAATGCACAATATATTCAATTTTAAGGTTCTATACTTATTCAAAATTCAATACATTATAAGGTAGAATGTGTGAGTACGCATTTACTGAAGGCAGAATGTGTGAATATGTATTTACTTAGGTAGAATGTGTGAATATGTATTTACTTAGGTAGACTGTGTGAATATGTATTTACTTAGGTAGACTGTGTGAATATGTATTTACTTAGGTAGAATGTGTGAATATGTATTTACTTAGGTAGACTGTGTGAATATGTATTTGCTTAGGTAGAATGTGTGAATATGTATTTACTTAGGTAGAATGTGTGAATATGTATTTACTTAGGTAGAATGTGTGAATATGTATTTACTTAGGTAGAATGTGCGAATATGTATTTACTTAGGTAGAATGTGTGAATATGTATTTACTTAGGTAGAATGTGTGAATATGTATTTACTTAGGTAGACTGTGTGAATATGTATTTACTTAGGTAAACTGTGCGAATATGTATTTACTTAGGTAGAATGTGTGAATATGTATTTACTTAAGTAGACTGTGTGAATATGTATTTACTTAAGTAAAATGCGTGAATATGTATTTACTTAGGTAGAATGTGTGAAGATGCATTTTTTTTCCAGACGTATTCAGGTTGTATATAATGCTTACTTACCCAATTTACTTACTTACCACCACCAAACAAAACCCAGGGGAATTTTCATGGCAACTATGAACCTTTAATAATATCACTGCTACTATTTACACATCATATAGTTGAATACATTCGTATATCTAGTCACAACACTGGTTTTGAGAGCAATAAATCTAAACACACTGATTTTTTAGTGCGAGGACATGTTTCTTTTAAGTCTGGTTAGTTGTATTAGTAAAATAGTTTTGTTTATATTATAAGTAGTTGCTAAAGTTACCAGTAAACATCATATGATCATTCATTCATCTAAGATTTATTCATCATAACCATGTATATCTTAGGTATTATTAAATTAACTTTTAATTCTGCTTATGTTGGTCTGCGATTGATGCGTGTAATTTAGGTTCTATATACAGCTTGTGCTCGCTTCAGATGTGCACGTATAAAAAGCTGCTAGCTCCGCTTGGTCATTTTCACTTCCTGGACTTCAGACATAAATTGTAAATAGAGCAGATAACTTCTTTTACTTTTCAGATATTTTGTAATTCATTCATTGCACTGTTAGAAGCTGATATTGCCTACTTCGGCAAAATGCGTTTTCACTAACTGCAGAGGTTAGTGTACATTTGACTAATTCAGGTTAATTTTTCTAGCCCATGGGAGCAACCATGTTGGTCTACCGTGTGCTTAGAACAATGTGCGATTTCCACAAGTATAATATCCAAAGAAAAGTCAACCACAATACATGAAGTAACATAAAGGTACGACAATATTCCCTCAACAGTTTGCGAATAAAAGAACTTCATCTTTCATACGTCACTCTCTCAAAAGTACATAACTGGTGAGCGCCCACTTAAAGAGTGTGTACCCATGGAGTTATGTTTTGTGCTGTATGTATTGATATTGACTCATTTGGACACTTTCTCGTTTTTTTGAAAAATACAAGTATATAGGCAAGGAGAAAACCAAAATAATTTCATTGTCAATATGTTTAATTTTTTTTTTTAATTATCATATGCTATTGGTTCGTATAGCTATGTCAGAAATATTTCAAACTAAATTAACAGCTCAAGAATGAAATAACAGAAGAGTTAGCTCGACATACACAACTTACAAGCAAGTGTCACATTTGGACAGGCTCACGTGTTCTATATGGTTATGAAATACTATACGTAACCTTTCGTGGGGAAAGAAAGATTGTTTTGGTTCACTGTTTAAAGTTCTACGTAGAAACTATGGCGCACTCACTACCACCTCAGTGTTAGTATCACATACATGCCATACAAAAATATGCATCAATCCTGATCATTTATCTCTTGAACCAGAAAGAGTAAATTTGGCTAGAAAATCATGTTTAGTCAATGGTGAATGCCTAATCTATGGGGGTACATACTGTAATATTCAGGTACATTTAATAATTGTTACATGGTATAAATTTAAAGGATTTAAAGTGTATTATTTCTTTAATTTGCAAACGCTGAATTTTGTATAAGTGTTCTGTTGGATTTTTTATTTTTTTTAAATTTTTTTTATTTTTATTTTTTTTCGCGTTTGATGGAGCGTGTATTCTTGTATTTATGATGCGATTTCCCATCCTAATATTTTACTGTTATTTGATCTCGTTCTATCATGTGCTGAAATATTGAATCAGACTGATTAGGAACAGGTCACGAGATTCAGGCAGTAGAAGTGTAGACTTTCCTCTACCAAACACGGGCTGAATGACATAAAGCATCAAAATGTATTCTCCATAATGATGTTTTAGGTGCATGTGTGAAAATCCTATGGGCGCTTTGGGAAAAAGATGGGAATAACATCACATGTTTACCAGAGATACAATCTGGTCGGTCTTGTTAGAAAAGATGTCCTTATCCGTTACAATATACACAATGGTGCATCAATCTAGTGCAGTATGAGCATTTCCATAATAAAAATAAGACACTTGGAGGGTGTTCAGTTTTTAATATTAAGTATATCTCTGATGATGAGTAAAAAATGCTAGTGGATATTATATAGGCTCGCAGATGTCATGTCAATGGACGATGTGCACCATGCTGTCACTTGCAGCAGACATTGTGAAAATGGGAATTAAAAAAAAAAATTGCCTACGATTATTTGGAAATTGGCAATGAAATCGTGTGGCCACATTCCAGTTCAACTCGGAGATTTCTAATCCGATGCCAGCATTATTTTTAGGAATGAAAATCAATCTCCTCGAACTCCAGCCTCAACCCGTGAAGCCAGCAAATAGGTTGCAAATCGCCGGATAGCTTTGACTAAATACAAATAGTTAAAGACCGACTATGAAATGATCAGATGAGGAAATTATGTTTTGCCTTTATCTCAAGATAAAAAAAATCCAACATGAGATGATGGATTTCGAGTTTTCACAAAAAATAGTACGTTTTCTCAAGCTATTCTAGGGTCACATTTTCCACCAAAACATAAAACCCTCGAGAAAGTAAAAATTGTCGGTGCCTGACATTACTGCTATTTTGTTTCAGCAACATCATTATGACGATGATGGCTATGACGATGATAATAATGATGATTATAGCACAATCAAATTGTAATAATGTTGTACTTATTACTCTGTCGACTCGTCCTTTAATACATTCGCAGCGTCGTGGTCATGTTTACTCTTCCCTATATTAATTATTGTTTCTTTATCTCGGGGGGATGCCCGGATGTAACGCGATGACGTCACGACATCTTTGCCCAAAGCGCCCCAAGCTTTCATACGTATTTGTATTGAGAAGGCGTTATATTTTACCCAGCTTGACATCTGAGACAATATTTCTTAGTATTGATTCAAGCTTTTCAGTCTCTTCAGAACAAAGATTTAAATGTTTACCATGATGAATAGGGCAAGACAGTCAAAAGATCTCCCTTTTTTTTTTTTTTTTTTTTAATTTCCACGCCTATTATTGAAACATTGAATAACATTTTGGGCTGCTGCCTTTATCTTTGACAAAATTAATTCTTCAGAATGGAAATATCTCCGTAGGCGCACAAGCTTTAAATGCACTCTTCTCCTAATAACAGTTGCCAATTTTTGCCGAAAGATATGTTTGTCCTTACCAGGGAAGGGACCAATTAAATCTATATTTTTCACATATTTTTTAAATGTACGCATCACATGCACATAGCACATATATTGTCGTATGGGTCTCTGAAACTGAGCCAAATGTTCTCTGACAGGTTTATTTTTTCAAGCTGAGTACTTGCATCACAAGTTGTAGACCGCTCCGGTGGCCTAGTGGTTAAAGCGTCCGCCTCGGATGCGGGAGGTCGCGGGTTCGATTCCCGGCCGAGTCATACCAAAGACTTACAAAAATGGTACTAACAGCTGCCTCGCTTGGCGCTCAGCATTAAGAGGTGAGTGTTATGACTGGTCGGCCTGGTGTCAGGATAATGTGACAGGGTGGGACATCATGCTACATATCTGAGGCATGATTCCCCAGTGCTAGACATCACTATAAATTGCCACACTGCCGACATCGTAGCGATATGACTGACAAATTGTTAAAGCTACGTTAAAAATCCAAATCACACACAAACACACTGCATCACAAGTTTAATTATTATCGTTAACATTTCAAGCTTTTTTTAAATTTTCCTTTGCTAATTTGGTTTCTGTGACGATGTTTTTGTTTGCAATTTAACTGTGTGCATGTTTTCTTTTCACAGCTTTTGTTTGCAATTGACACACAGAGTGGGAGTTTACTGCTCGTGGAATGTTCCATGACTATAGCCACAGACTGCGTGGCAGACTCCCTCCTCCACACCCTGTGATCTGTGGTTGTAGGCAGTGTCTGTCTGTACATAAATACCCTTGCATGTTAACTGGTTACCCTCGTGAACAAATGTTTCATTTTCAAGTAAATCAGAGTCATTGACAGATATTATAGTGCTAGAGAGTTCATTAAGTTTCTTATATAAATAGCCAGAAGAAGGATGTTGAATTTGAGACAGGATAGAATACATCTTAGGTCAATCAGTCCAACTTTGGTTCTGAAGCAAGAAAGTGCCAACATCTCGTTTAAGTTTCCTGTGACTGGGCCTCTTTCCACCCGTGACCCTTTCTGGAGAGGCGGTCGGTTCTGCTTCCTGCATATTGCATTTGTTATATTTCACTTTTAAAAATTACAGTCTTTGGGTTTTGCTTATGTGCATCTGAGGACTGTATCGCTTCCAATCTCTTTCATGCATTATGGGTAAATGTTTCCACCATAATATTTACTTTTTATATGTTTATAATTACACTGGTTGCCTCATGTGACCCAACGAATAACATTTCTTCTTTTTTTTTCTCTTCTTCTCAGGACGAACCATGGAGGGCACTTGATTTGGGCGAGTGTGATTTTTTTATACATCAAATCTTGGGCTCTTTATTAGTGGAGATGCAGAGCCAGATTGCAAGCTAGATCCCGGATGATCATTCTTGGTTACACGTACACCAGGGGACTCAAACTCAAACCACCCTGAGGGCCGCATGAGGGCATTTTCGATGGCCCAAGGGCAAACCCCACCTTTGTAATCTATCATGACACCATGTGAAGCCAATTATTTTGTGGGCCACAGAATATGGCTTGGCAGGCCGCATGTGGCCCGCGGGCCGAGTGTTTGAAACCCCTGACGTACACCATAGTTACATGTTTGACTGTCCTGTGTGAACTCTTGTGGATGCCATGCTTTCTTCTTAGTCTTCCTGCATCCATGTTTTCTTTGGAAGTGGCTGAAGTATGTTGATGTAGTGCTAGTGACGTCATGGTTACCATTTGTTTCTGGTTGTGATGGATCGTAGACAGGATGTGACATCAGTCAGGCTGGGGCTTGAAATTATTAGGAAGCAACCCCCCTCCCCCATTATTTCTAAAAGTCTACATGTTAGGAGGATTTTATTTATTTGACTACTTGTTTCATTTTCATTGTAATTCATTCATTCAAATGTAAACATGACCAAACTATAGTACACAAATCAGGAAATGATTAGAATACGTGTTTATAACGTTTGAATTGAAAAATAAAACAAATGTTTCATAGGCGTTTACTCTTGAATGTCATTACTTTATATCAAAATTATAGTATGTCCCGATGCCATTACAGTATATTCTTAACGTCATGAAGCTACGTTCAACCTACTTCAGAGGAGTGTAATAAATTAACTATATAATTGTTATTTTGGAAGTAAATACCATGTATAATATATCAAAATGTTTTAAAGTGGCTACAGAATATGACAACTTTTTCAATAAGTTGACAACAGTGATTCTTATGGTGGTGCTCTACTGTTTCGTATTTTAGATTTTCAAAGAAAATTAATTTCCCAAGATTTTCTTACTGGTTATACTGGCTATTTAATAAAGACCTTACATATCAATACTGTTAAAAATAACTTTAATTCCCTTCATATTGGTGTTTCATTGATGTGTGCAATTCGGTATAAAAAAATCTGCCAGCTCCGATTGGTCATTTTCACTTCCTAGACTTCAGACATAAATTGCAAAAAAAAAGCAGATAACTTCGTTTACTTTAAAGATATTTTGTAATTCATTCAGTGCACTTTTAAAAGCTGGTATTGCCTAGGTCGGCAAAATTCGTTTTCCCTATTTTAATAACTGCTAAAGTTAGTGTACTTTTGACTAATTCAGGTTAATGTTTCAAGCACATGGGAGCAACCATGTTGGTTTACTCTGTGCTTAGATCATGTATAGTTTCCACAAGTACAAAGAAGAGTCAGCAACAGTACATGAAAATATCACAGAGGTACGCCAAAATTCTCTCCACAGTTTGCAAATGCAACACTTCACCTTACATACGTCCTCTCTCAAAAGTACATAATAACTGGTGAGCCACCACCCCTTGGCAAAGAGAGAAACCGATGTAGGATTCTACTCAAGAGCATCCTCGGATCAAGAAAAACAATGGCGCTTCTGAGCGTAAAACTTCGCAATCGTCGTGATAGGAGAGTCAGATGTGATTGGTGCAACTGCGGTCTTGGCGACACAGTTTATGTGGTACAATGCATAAACAATAGGAATCTTTCTGTGCTGTGATAAAAAGTATCTCCAGGCATTCTCTATGTGCATCCCCGACGGTCCAGGGCTGATACAGGATCAAGACGGGACCGATACCAATGTATAGCTGTTCCATGCCGTTACGCTATATTTAATGTTTCCAATACAGACTAGCCGGAGACAACTCTGGGATTACGGTACCGGATAGGGCAGAATTTAAATGTAAAAAAGCAAAATATTTCAAAAGCGACAGTATTGAAAAGAGAATTTAGTGTCTAGGTATGTAAAGGAAACACAGGCCAGAGATAAAAACATGTTAAGACGTAAATTAGCATACAATTTAGTGTTCTTGTATCTAATAAGGAAGCATAGGTGAGAATTTAAAACGTAATCGCTGATGTGTACAGTGAATCTAGAAAAGGAAGTTTATAATAAGAGAACTGATAGTACAAAAATAGAACAGTAGAAAAACTGACGGTATAATATAGTAAAAGACAACGTGTGGTACAAAACACTGAAGCAGAAAGATAATAAACAGTGCAAAGGATGAAACAGAAGAAAACTGAGAGTAGAAAATATAATAATTATAATTGTTACTACCCCATTGATTTCCGACTGGTTATGACTAATTCGCTCCAATAGTTGTCTTGAAAGCTTTCCTGCAATTAATTTTGCATGCTTTTCGAATTGCAAGTGACTCTGATAATATCCTCACAAATGTTAAGGGTATTGCTTATGTTTAATATCTGTTTCATATCAAATGCATTGTTACACATAGTCAATGCTTGAAACTGTTCACGTTTGGCTTGCTTCTGTTCACGTTTGGATTGCTTCTGTTCACGCTTGGATTGCTTCTGTTCACAGTGAACAAGTTGATCAGATCAACTAGATGAACCAGCCCATTGAATGAACTAGTCTATCAGAACATTGAATGAACTAGTCTATCAGAACATTGAATGAACTAGTCCATCAGAACATTGAATGAACTAGTCTATCAGAATATTGAATGAACTAGTCTATCAGAACGTTGGACTCGTTTCCAAGTGTATCATTTAGCGACAAGGTCTGAGAAGAAATAGGACAGATTGTCATCATATTGACATAGATGGCTATATTTAATACAATTTAAATATAATTTATAAAAACATTAAAAATATCAAGGTATGAGGATTAACCCATGTGCGTATGATTTGCTTGCATCGATTAAACAGGCTCAGAAGAAATCATATAATCACTGGCTGTCGCACAAAGTCACACTTGAGATATTATTGAAACATTATACTTGCATGCAAAACAGTGATGATAATAATGATTTCTGATTCACACAAGTGTTCTTGTGTCTTTCATGGAGCATTATCACTTGAAGGATACAATTTGCCGAGGTAAGTAATGTGCACTACACACACACACACACACACACACACGCACACGCACACGCACACACACACACACACACGCACACATTGAGCGGGTCCCATGGTCTGATTCATATCCACACCCTTCTGGCCTCGAGTCTGACTCGCTAACAAATAAACTACTCTGATCTTTTTTCTTTAGTGTCTGTTTGATACCGATAATATTGACGAATCTCCAAACTCCGCCTATCTGTCAAAAAACTGTCTGTCAATTATTAAGTATTTTTATATCTGTTGAAGCATAAAGCATGAAAAATAACTTAATGACACATGCTAAAGTCGATTGAATAAAGATGACGCGTACTTTTTTCTGATGGTCGGACACCTATATAGTTTACGTCACGAAACAGCAATGTACTTAATTGGAAATAATACATTTTGTCTCTTTCGATTTGGGTGAATTTTTTATATCAACTGAACGTGCGTCTCTATTAATGTTATATAATTTTCAAAAGAGAAACGTCGCTTTTACAGAACACTCAATGCGCATGTGCAACGTGTGTGGTTTGGATCTTGCGATTAATCAATTTTTAATTTAGAGGTAATCAGGTTCATTTGAATAAGGCTCTGCAGCTGAAACGGATGACACCAAATCCTGCTTCAGAAGATTGCTTTAAAAAATCATTAGTAGTACTTTAGGTATGATTGTCAAATATAAAGTTTTTCTTCTACCAATCTCAGCATGATAAATTCATCTGAACATTTTTAATACAGACACCAACTGCTCTGTCATATATCTGTATTTTATTAGAACCAAACTGATGTCAAAAGCGCAAACTCTTGTCAACAAATAGATCAAGAGAAACAACTGAAGTTATTGTGTTGCTTTATATATTTAATTCGTATTGATTGTTGGCTTTTGTCATTGACTAAATTTTATGCATATATGTATTTTGAAATTGACCTTCGTCCAAAATCAAATGAATGATCGTCCTGACGAGCAATATATACAATGTAAACTACATAATATATAGCCAATATTTTTTTGTGATTATAGATTAAATATTCAGATCATTATCAATGGAGGTGAACATGTTTACTTCTCTCTGAATGTAGGATATTAGTTTTTCACGTGGAAATTCCTAAACTTTGTTGACAACAAAGAATATTTTAGGAGGAGACTGGCCCATATCCTGGCTCTACTATCGTGTCTTGGCTTTTTATATCGATGTTGTTTACTTGAAAAATTAATCACTCTTGGCTTAACATACAAAGCTGAATCAGTATTATTGTTGTGCTCAGTTTTTAACTTGGGTGGATTTATTTATTCAAATTATTCACTAGAATTATAAAGTGCTCATTAATACTACTACGACCAAATGATTTTATTTGAAATTATAATGATTTCAGTCAAGGATATTTTGTAGTCATAATATTGTGATATATCAACAGACTGTCAACACATCACCACATTCCAGGCCATAGGCACATCAGCATGCTCGAGACTACAGGCACATCAACACATTCAGTATTGGAATTTATTTGGAATACCATTCGAATTCAATTGCAACTTCATACATTTGGACTTGTGATAGCACTTTTAGCGCTATTTATAATTTAATTCATGGTGCTCTAAGTTCATTATAAATTTTCTCTTTTCATTCTTGGGAAATAAATTATTTGTTGAATTTTACAAAACTTGTAGGTTTTCGCTGTTTAAGGCTATAAGGTCGTAACACTATAGTGATTATTTTATATGTGATAGAACCATGATCAACTTGGTACGTAACATGAGCTTCCTGCCGTTCATACCATACGACTGACTACAGTATATTGAACTGTAAATCTTTTACGGAAATATTTTCTAGAAAAACAAATTATATAGTCCTCTACGCGACTTCAGGTCACACTTAGCATTTTCTAAAATAACTATTACTTAATGGGAAGTTTCCCTCTGGAAGGGTTCATAATGTTTACAAAATAAAATCTTATTTTTAATTAGAAGTCTATTACTTAACTTATAATATGAAATGTGTAGAAAACAACAGATAGACCTTGCAATTCATGTGGAATTTCCAATGTTCTAGACTCAGATTGAGATCAATATGTTTGTTACAAAACTAAAATCAATGATTCAGGTCAGGTAGAAAATGAACTTGATTTTGGACAATGTCAAGTCCGACATACACGTTTACAATATCAATAGCATATAATGAAAGTGTTATGTATATGTAATTTAATTATTTGTTTGTTAGTTTTAAATTTTTTATTTTATTCCATTACATGTTATTGTAATGATAACTTTGTCTACTGGATTTGATATATTTTTTTTTAGAACTTCAGTTCAGTTCTGTTTGATCTGATAAACAACCAATAGTTGAAACATTGGATAGAGTTCTAGTAAACAACTTTTTAAAAAAAAATTTTATTCATTCTAAGAGTAAGATTCATTCAGTGGAATCAAGACCATACCTAGAGTACGTGATAATTAGCATGTAAAAATATTCTACGTTGTTCTTGAAGTTGACCACGTGACCCTCATACGGGAATCTGTTTTGCGTCTTAACTTACTGTATAACCGTTTTCTTGAGATGAACTAGCTAGTTGGGCTTTAAAAATCTTCGACACTTAAAGGTGTATTGTTGTGACTAGTTTGAGTTGATTTTTTTAAATGGAATTATTGATTCTTTTCCTGGAAAATACTAGTGCTCATACAGAAATTCTTGGACTAGGAAATTTATCGCAATTTATTCAGAAATTCTAAACTGAAATATTATTTTCTGTGATTCAACAAGGAACTGTCGACACGGCAACACTTTGAAGGTCACGACATACGTCATCGCCCTCCATTTTGATTTCATCGGAACTCGAACACAAATTCATTTAGGATTTTTCATTGATAGGACTTCTAGTTTTTAATTCTTGAATTAATTTAGATTTGATTCATAAACCGTAAGTTCTTTTCTCAATTTTACCTTCTTTTTCAAGGGAAATAAATTATTTTTTAAATGTGTTGTGTCCCTAGGCAAGACATTTGATTCTAATTAACAGGTATGATACAGCCTTTTGTGTGTATATGTGCCGTTATATAGCAATCATTGAATCAATCATCTGAGAAGGAGCAAAGCAAGGAAATGTCTGGTAAGATAGAACAATGAAGCTCAGTGAAAGACGACTTATTAACCTCTTCCGTGAACAAAATTATTAAACTGTTCCAATGTCATGATTACTTCAGATTTGTGATCTACCTTTAAAGAATAGTGGCGTGCCGTACGTGACATAAATATCACAATTATACTTTGAAAGTTCGGATTGATGAAATAAAATGGCTGATTGAACCAAGATTATCTGTACTGGGTGTAGAGTTAAATGTATTAAAAAAAAATAGATCCTTGAGGATGGAACGGCAAAAGCTCTTCAAAGTGATAGCGTGATGTATATATTGTTACCAAAAGATAATAATTCTAATTTTTATGAATTGACTGCGTTTTCGACATTTTGATTGGATGTAAGCGGTCACGTGATACTGATCTAGAATATTTTACACATCGATAAATTCTGCGAACTACTTTTGGTTCCCTGTTTCCAGATCATTTGATGTGAAGTTATATCTATATCAACACCTTACACCCTAATAATAAAAACAACAAGCTCCTACCCACCCACTCCTGTGATTTCCGATCAAAATTGACAAGCCACAGATTAAAATCGACCATTAGAAGTTAAAACAATGTAACTGCACAGACCTTCCTGCACTCCAACACTCACCCCCTTTGCCGAAGAAGGCATATGGCAGGCTTTAGAAGCCAATCTACAGACATTATTGCATTTCACCTCGACAACATGTTACAGCAGCGGTTATTAAAGGTCAGGATCATATGTCAACCAAGGGATCTCACTAAAAATGGACACGATTTTGCTTTTGAAAGATCGAAATGCGTAGAAAGTAACAACGACGTTGCTATAACAACACGGGCCATACGCAATCGTAATTTTCGAGAAAAAAAAGGAATATCCCTGGTTTAACCGCAACAACCATTATTTACGTATTAAAATAATGATCATAACAATATATCATTGGCATGACCCGCTATGACATTCTACCCCGTATAACTGTATAAAGAATCGATGAATCTTGGCTAGCGAAGATAGGGCTATGTATTCTATCGCAGTTAAGAGGCTAATGAAAGAAACTTCGATGTACATAAAAGTTAATGTTTTGCTGATTAAATTTGCTGATCTAATGTTAGAAAGGAAGTAAATTGGAATTATAATGATTAAATGATCATGGTTGGGTATTTATCGATGTGTAAATTTTACCTAATCACTCACAAAGTTTACGTAAAGTCCTTAGGACTTTATTTACTTTGTGAGTGATTAGGTAAAATTTACACATCGATAAATACCCAACCATGATCATTTAATCCTATAGTAATATCTCCAAAGATTATTTTCGCAATTATGGTTAAAATTAATAAAAAGTTATTTTCGTTTCAAAAACAAAATTATACACTCAAGTGCCCGTAATTTGATGCTATTTGCATGTCAGAAGAGAATGGCAATAGTTGATTAGTTACATAGTGCATGATTTTGCATGAACTTCAGAAAGCATTCAGAAATCGTATCTTTCTACCGTATGTCACTTATTTAAATGCCATTAAATTACCGTATGTCACTTATTTAAACACCATTAAATTACCGTATGTCACTTAATTAAATAACATTAAATTACCGTATGTCACTTATTTAAATACCATTACATTACAGTATTTAGATTAGCTGGTAATGACTGTGAAAGTTCTACGCATTCATAGCCAAGGTTGATGTATCCTTTTAGACATTTTCTCACGATTTTTAAGGATATACGATTTATAGAATGTTTTTGGATGCTCAACAAAACGGAGGATTGATGAGAGAATTTATATCCACGATACAATGGCAGAGCGTGTTTGTATGACTAAACTGCGTTGTTGTTTTTTGTTGTTGTTTTAGGTTTAACGCCATTTCTCAGCGAAAGATAGGCTATACATGGTGGCTAGTATAACCGGTGGAGAAAGAACCCGGGGAAAATCTCGGAAAGAACCACAGACCAACGGGAAGTTGCTGGCAGCTTTCTCACATACACACATTGGCCAAGCCAGAGACTCGTCCCCACGCGGACAGAGGTGAGATGCGGTGATCGGTAAAAGCGAGCGCTTTAGACCACTCTGCCACCTTGGGCCCCAAACTTAAACTGTAAGATTTGTTTAAATATGGGCTAACACTACCAACACTACCATAATTAGAATACTATCAGCGATTACTTAGTTAGCTTTTACGAAGCGCATATTAGTCTCACATACATAACATAGACGGTCATGAGTTACATGCAACTACTGTAGAACATAAAATGTAGGTCACAGTGATCGCTCTTGATTATAATGGTGTAGTACTATTAGATATGCATCTGATTCTCAGTTTTAAGATTTGAACATATACGACCCCCAATAAATGAATTTTAAACACAAAAATTTCTACAAGGTTACTGAAGTATAAAATATAGGTTGCATTGACCTCTTTTTGCAATAAGCATGTTGTACTCAAGATGCAGTCTCTAACAAAATTTCATTACCCAAGGTCGGAGAGAATGCACAAAGAATTTCAAAAACTGATCTGAACATTAGATAAACTCAAAACTTAACTAAAGCCAGTAAAATATGAAATATAGGTCACGAAATATTAAATATAGGTCATGGTTGTAAGGGAGTGGTACTAGCGCATATGCATCATCAAATTTCAAGACAAAATTTAACCCAAGGTAGGGAAACGTACTACGTAGGCCATAAAGACCTACTTTGAAATGAAGAATAGTGCGTATCAAGATGAAACCTCTCAACAATTTCCATGATTTTAGAGTTGACGGGTGGCACGCAGCATGGAAAAACACTATACGGCCATGAGCAAAAACCTTAACTAGTAAATTGTGTTGCTATTATACATACAGAAAGTCATCTAGTTTGACTATTCTAGCATGAACAGAGACTGAGAAATAAAATTAAGACAAGAAACTTAACCAGGATCAGTGAAGCTTAAACTAGGGGTCACAGTGACCTACTTTTGCGATGAAGATGAAGCACTTATCAAGCTTCATCCACCCACATTCATAATTCCAGGTATAATTGTATGTCTACAAGAGCATCTTAGCTGAAAGCAATATCTCGACCAAACTACCTTTACCGGGCATGGTAGAGTTGTAACCAAACTTAATAAGCAACTTTATATTAATAAGTCATCAAAAAAGTTAGATTTTCATTGCTTGGAGGAGTTGTGGCCCCTGTTTGTCAGTCAACCTCAATTTCCTTTCCACAACTTAATCTAATCACAGAATGTTGGATGTCAACCACGCTTGGTTAGCAGCTTTAGAATGAAAGGTCTTGAATGAGTTTGATTTCTAGGAGGAGTTGTGTCCCCTGGTTGTCCTTACTCCTGAGTTTGGTTACCGCGGCGTAACTTTTCCATCATTTGTTGGATTTTGATCAGATTTATTGTAAGTTTTTATTCTGACCAGCCTTGAATATATTTCTCATAACTTTGATTTCCACAGCATAACGTTACCAAGATTTGAGTGAGCTCAACTAAATTTGGTTGTGGCTTTATATTGACGGCACAAACGGTTCTATAAAAGCATTACAAGAGTTATGTCCCCTCCTCGTCTAATTGTCTTTGCTGTGGTTTCCTCGGCATACCTTTGACAATGATTGTTTGTAAATTTATTTGAAGCAAATGTACTATCCACCGTTCCACTGCTAAGACCTTAAACTAGTTTGATTTTTAGCATTCCACGATATCAGTTACTGAATTTTTATGCCCCCACCCCACCCCCTCGGTGGTTGTTTGTTTCCTCAGCAATACTATACCAAAACAATTGTTAGATTTCAACTAAAGTTAAGATGCATTTGTTTAAGAAGACCTTGAATGAAATAGCTTTCTAACATGCTGCTGCATCATTTAAAGCTGTTCAAATCCCTGAATGTTCATTCTGTCACCTTATTTCCCAATATCAGTTCCAATGCTTAAGACCCTTCCAAACAAATAGTAATGAACGGATTCCCTTTCCAGAGTAACCCAGGCTAATACCAGTAGCTCTGATTTCATTAGGACTCCCAAATATTTATTACTTTGTATAAATATCAATATTACAACACAAGATAAGTGATAAGGAATGCTTCCTTGAATGGAGTATTTGTAAAAACTGAAAATAAAAAATAAATAGAAATTAGGAAAGCACTGGAGACAATTATCATGTTTCCCATTCTTAGATATGTCACAACTACCCAATTTGTGTTTCTTTGCATAGTTAGTTGTAGAAAGAATGGTGTTTGTTCTGTGACATATCAGGTATTTATACCCCAAATCAATAGTAGTCAATTATTTATAGATGAATTATAAAACACATGACAGGTGTTACGAGTCTATGCTCTTAAAATAATAAAACAGAAAAGAGTGAAGACAACAAGCTTTGTAAAATTTAACAAATAATTTATTTCTCTAGAATACAAAGTGAAAAATGAGAAAAAAGAACTTACATATTGCGAATTAAATCCAAAAATAATCAAAGAACTAAAGACACAAGTCGTAATAATAAAAAGTCCTGAATAAAACTCAGTTCAAGTCCCGAAGAGATCCAAAATTGAAGGCGATGACGTGTCTGTTATGGTCTCCCAAGTGCTGATGTGTCAACAGTCTCTTGTTGGATCACAGAAATATTATTATAGGTTTAAATTCAGTATACATTCCAATGAACGTCTTATCCAAGAATTTTATCAAAGCACTTTTGTATTTCCAGAGAAAATAATCACTTGAATTCAATAATTTAAAGAAAATAAAATTCAGCCCAAACTGGTCACAATATAATACAACTTACAGTGCTAGATGTTAAAGCACGACTGGTAAAATCCTCACAGTCACAAGATAAAAGTTTTCTACTGGACCTCAGGTCAAAATTAACATTTTCTAAAAACAACCATTACCTAATGAAAAATAACCTTCTAGAATGATCTAATGAGCTTTGTTTATTTACAACACAATAGCCTATAAAAATTCACTTAGGAGTCTCCAAAACCCTGACCCAAAGAAACATGTTTACCTGAATAATAATTCGGTTAATAAGCTCATACACATACAGAATAATGATGATATTATTAGTTGTTTACACATATGAAATAAAAACAAATTTAAAGAGTCAAGCAGGACAAGCAGAAATTAATTCAATTTCGGACAAGGTCAAGTCCAGCAAACAATGTTAAATTACAATAACATGTAATGAAATAAAAAAAAAAAAAACCATTTAAAACTAACAGACAAGCAATTATATTAAATATACATAACACACGGAAAATCACATCTGTGCGCACGGAGATAACAATTAACAGAAATAACAATAAAATATTTTTATTTCAGTTTGGGTTCGAGGAATCAGAATAGAACACATCCCTTGGTATAGATTGAATTTCCTTTGTCTAGGAGTCCACGTGTTTATCATGTAGCCGCTCTTGCTTGACATTTAGTACAGAAATAACTGAATGATAATATATATCAAATATCCAGACCTAATACAGCACCTGCATCCACTAACAGTAAATAATTTCTGACTGAGAAGTACAGGTCATGATGACGGAGTCAAGAGAGTTGCAAGGGTGCCCGCAGATTTGGGGGAGGGGGGGGCAAAAATGTAGCAGTCTGCTATTAAGTTTAAACATGTCCAGAGGTAAAATCTCGGGGTGGGGGCGGGCATGTACCCATGGAGAGTTGGTCTAGAAGGGATATCTGAAATCCCGAGACCGTAGGTTCGAACCCTAACAGCAATGATCAACTCTGCAACACCGTTAAAAAAGACCAATAACAACAATCCTTCGTTCTCAATGACCTTCGCAGAAAGAGCTATAGATGTTGGTTTCAGGACTGATAAAAGTCGATCTGCCACAGGCTATCACAGCAGATCAAGGATATGAACTAGTTTTCTGTATAAGCACTTGATTAATGACAGTCGTATTGGTTAAATGCTTTTGGCAATTATCGCTCTTAACAATACTGTTGCTTATTGAATGGAATGAGAATAGAACTTTTCTTTGAAATGTCTTGACAATAGCGGTTCCATGAACAGAAAAAACTTGATTAATGATAAATTTATTGATTTACAGATGTATAAAATTTGCACGCCTAATAACGTTCTTATCTTGTAAAATGATTAAGTCAATACTATAATTATACAAACAAACGTGGGAATAAGACAACTGTTTTTAATATCCAAAGAATGCTAGTTGAAAACTGACCGGAATTTGTCCAGCTGATATTATTTGCTCGTGTTCCCGGTAATTATGAAGGTTTTATAGCTCACGCCTTGGGAACAAAATCGATAGGTTTAATGATCACCTGAATACAAATACATCTGAAAGAAGAATAAGAGTAACACAATTTCTTGATTGGATTATTAGGTTCTGCTAATCAATCGATAATCGATTAATCAATCGATAGTCGATTAATAATATACGCAGTTTTCTCCATTTTACCTTGCCAAAACTAGGACTATTTTGGTTAAAATAACCTGAAACCATGCACACCGGAGATGGCGGATAACTGAATATCTACCAATCACATAAACTGATTTCGACGAATTGGTCACTGAAAAGAAACTGATCAATGCTTGATATGCTATCATATTAGTGACGACAATCACATGTGTGACATTTTAGTCATGGCAAACAAAACTTCCTTACATCATTCACCATCAAGTTCTAAGTAAGACTGAATGTGTAACAATGTCCGAAACTTTATATA
>JAECUM010053459.1:0-25479 GCA_016617855.1 Megalonaias nervosa
TATATATATATATATATATATGTGTGTGTGTGTGTGTGTGTGTGTGTGTGTGTGTGTGTGTGTGTTAAGGAAGTAAATTATGTGTCTCCGACCATACTTGCCTCATCATATTAACATTAAGGATTTAAGCTTACTAACTCCCGAATCCAGCTTTTTAAAACCATGAAAAACTTCTTTTCTCTCTATATCATATAGACAAAGTCAATAACCCTTGCCCATTACCTCCTCTTGCTGCCACCAGATGTTTTAGTTTTCGGCTGAGGAATAGATCAACGAGTAGGCTCGCATGGTTGCGAGGTGGGAGGTTGTTGAAGTAATATGCTCAGATATATATTTTCGGAGAAACAAGATTTACTTAGAAAATTTGCTTTTCGGAGTTGGCAAATCAACGGCGTGAGTTAGAATGTATGGGGTGGAATAACCATTCTTTCCTGACAAACACCCCTTTCCGATAACCCTGCCACCTAAACTGAGTTTGCTTTTGCCACTTAAAATGGGATTGGATTCATGATCGGTATCATTTTTGCCCAGATAATGACCTCCTGTCCCACTGATGCCGATCGTCTCTCTTCCTGGGTAAAGACTGACTGGGCTTGTTGGCTTGTGGGACGACTGTCTCACCTGGTCCATGAAAAGCAGTGGTGGGACGGTGTTAGTGACCGTCAGGGCGGCCAACCGGCCGTGCCATAGAGGTAGTGATAGGGACTGACATGTAGTTAAGATCCCCGTAAATGTCTAGTGCCATCCGTGTCACAGAAAACGCGCGGATCACGCACTGAGGTTCCCGTATGGCTCCAGTACATGTACTGAGTGTCAGTCCACGCCTACAGCTGTAAGCAAAATTAGACGGTATTACCTATGACTGCTGGTCCAGTGTGGACTGCTACACTTGGTTCCATGTGGAAAGTCTTTTATGATGGAGCAGGCGGGTGCGTAGATATGCTAATCCCCAGGCTGTGAAGGCAGATGGCGTGAGCTGTGTCGGGAACTGGACATAGGTTCAGGTGCAGTAGGAACTGATGGCCAACCGCTGCATCCTGGCTTGTCTCTAGACGCGCCTATGGAGGGAGATTACCGTCATAATTCTACGCAAGTATTTTTTATTAGTAAATGCCATATATTCTTTTCTGAATTATTCTAGCTTTCTATTTTTCATGTGTGCAAGATGTAAATTCTAGATGCATCTTTATATCTGCCAATAGTTCTTTATAAATTTACCTAAAGATACATATCATCGAAGAAGTGAAAAGGTAGCACAATGAAAGTTATAAATAAAATTCTAGCAAAATACATAGATGGAATATTGTAAATCGGTCCGATATCATTATGGGGCACTACTATTATGATCTAGCATGACTACAGCCGGTGTTGTTAGATTAATAACCTTAGAGGAAGAACTTCCTTGGTCCAGTAAGTTCCAGATTCTAAGGATTAAATTAAGCCACAGATGCGGTGCTCGTATTCCACATAAACATATTGGTTAACTTGCCGTTTCGAGATAGAGATATAGAGAGAGATAGAGGGAGGTCTATTATTTATGGTTCTAGCAATCTCAGTACAACTGTTTTGGTAAAATAGCATATAGTTTCTTTTAAATCGTATTAATTTATTGACTTATTTATTTACTTAGTTCTCTTAGCAGGCTGTTGGGGAATAAAGGATTGTTGCAATAGCAATCTTACAAAAGACGGATAATTATCAAATATAGATACTCAAGCATATGTATCATATGCTTCATCTAGTACCAACACTCCTTAAAAGTAATTATGCATTTTATTTTTTTTTTCCTTTTAATTTGGTTTGTCTTTTTGTAGTTTGATGCATTTTATGTAAAATAGCAATTGTAACACAGAAATGTTGTTTTGGTTAGCTGCTTTTTTTGTGACAAGAATTTGAGCCTATCTGCAACAAAGCGAACGACTTTTTGCCCCATCCTAACGCAAAACAACCTCTTTTCAATCAGTAAGTTAAATATTTTGTTAGTTGTTGATTTTCTTTTGTGGGGGGGGGGGTATATTGGTATTTATGGACCACCCTGGTGTATATGAGTATTTATGAACCACACAGGTGTATATTGTTATTTATGGACCACACTGGTGCTGTGAAGTTATTAGGACCGAAATATTCCTCGCTTACGGGGTAAGTTGTTTTGTGATTTTTTGTAATAAATATCCTTCTGAAGAAAACAAAAATATGGATAATTTCTTTACGATTTTATGTGATTATCGTATTACGGTCTGAGAAGTAAGTTTGTATTTTCTTTCTTCAAATTGCTATTGCCATGAACATTGAAAACTATATGAACATTCCTAGGTATTTATTTAGTTTCATAAACATATTAAACATTTTTATGTAATAATTATTTTCTAAATGCGGTTGTCTGTAACAAGAAACATTCATATGATGATCTGTTATGAAGTTATTCATGCTACCAGATCCAAGGGAATTTGACAAATCCTTTGATATGATCTATAGTATATATGGTACATGAAGATAAATTTATGTTTTGCAGGGCTGGCGCAAGCATATGGAAATAAAATTCTTATGATCTGGACAAAACAATGCGTCAAATGCATTTTATTAGTAAAGTTGCCATGTTGACCATCTGTTTCAGTAATGGCCTATGTTATAATGACTCTATGGTCTTTAACTAAGTAACAGAAGAGAGCTGAAAGCAACAAGTTTTTTACAGTTCAACAATAATGTATGGCCATAAAATAAAAACGGTAAAACTGAACATAATTACATTATGATGAATGGAATTCTAAATAGTTGTAAAGTTCTGTTGAGGACCTAACGTTTCGAGTATTCCAAACAAGTTCCAGTGGTGTTACGAACAAAGATCAGTCTATTCTGCTGATGTGCTAATAGTCTTGAATAACAATAATGTGATTCAAATTATCTGTAAATAAATTCACTGTAACTCCAAAACAGCTACTTAGTCTCTAACTCTGTTCATAGCTGATTCACTACTCTAAGACCGGGCTTTAAGCTAGGAAAATCTAATTTTCAGTAAAGTACCCTTCATATAAAAATAGCTTTAATAACAGTAACAGAATGTGGGTCGAATATTCATTACAGATTATTCTAACTTTGTTCACGAAGTCAGATTCATTAGCCGCTAACAAATCAGGAATTAGGTAAGCCTGGTTTTCCTAAGGAAAAACCGATGAGATGAACTTAAATGACATCAAGTTTGTCAGCAAGCTTTCTTCTACACCTTCCAAAGGTGTAATGTTCCAGCATAAAAGGTAAAGGTAAATCCCACTATTTTGAAACGATGTGATGTGTTTAAAAATCATCTAAAAGTACAGACCCACAATCATAAATAATTAAAATAATTAGTATTTAATATGTTATTTAATACATGACCCTTACAATTTGTAATCATAAAAATTAAGACTCATACAACAGATAAACATAACAGTATCGAAAAGCCACACGATGTTGTTGGTATTGTGGTCTAGCTTGATTTGGTGCACATGATAATATGCACGGCTGTCAGTATATCTGGTGGAGGAAGAACCCGGGTACGACAACACCCAACGGGAAGCTATTGGCAAACATGCCCACATACAAACGTTGGCCGAGTCCAAGATCCGCGACCACGCAGACAGAGACGAGATTTCACTGATCGATAGAGGCGAGCGGCTTCGACCACTTGGCCATTGGGGCATCGGGACGTGTCACAATATGTAAATGAGAGAGAGAGAGAGAGAGAGAGAGAGAGAGAGAGAGAGAGAGAGTTCACTTATACGGTTGGACGAGGTTTAAAATTTTCAAACTGGAGACTATATTGGAACTAATGATGCACGATGAAGGAGAATATTGGTTTCTTCTCAATTCTGCACGTGCAGAACGAGCATTCATCAAAAAATACTCTGAATGAATGAAGCATGCATATTATTTTATTTTCAACAAGTAATATATTCCGGTCGGTACACGGCAGGTCGGATATGTAGTTTAGTCATCCATGATTAGATTGAGCATTATCCTGATCCGCATTACTTTGTCACTGAGTTATTACGAAGCCATATAAAAGCCAAAATCTACAGGTCGAAAACAAAGAAAGCTAAATACAACAGCAGCAAGTAAAATCATCCCCCAATTAGGTGTTGCATTTGGACAAAGACTACCGGATGAATGCGCTATATACACTGTATAATTCATGGCTGTAATAGCAGAGCTAAACTTCATCAATGGAAAACCAATAACAAAAGCAGTGATACTGAGCGACTCGCACAGTCTCCTCCAATCATTGACATCCGATTAGTCAAAGACTGGATCAAATATCATAATTCACACAAGATCCCCACTCAACCAAAATAGGGCTAACCAATAAAAAAGTTGATTTGAATGGAACCCCTCCCACATACAAATTCCGCGAAAGGAGATGCAAAGGAGAGAAACAATCTCAATGAAACCATGACTATACATCTTGCTTACAGCATTACTGAAATAAATAGTATAATCAGGAATAAAATAAACGGAATATGGCAAGAATGATGGGACAAGTCGACCTTAGGTAAACAAATACACAACAAAGAAAAGAAAGCAATTATTAACAGAAGTACTCGACTTTCAAAACTCCGTACGATGCAGCTATAAAAATAAGATAAGGAGAGGTATAATCCAATTGGCAGGATGTGCCGGAAAATATATTTAAGACCTCACAAATACAAACTGCCCCCACTGCCCAACACGGGAAACACTCGAACATGCGATAAACGCCCGCTCTCATTGCGAACTAGAAAGGGCAGACCTACCGCCCAGGCTGGGAAACATAGGGGAACGCAGCACATACCCGGGGTACTAGATCCCAGGAACACCCAGGGAACACATACATAAACATCCTTGAATTTATAAATAACAGGAATAAAGAGGAAAAATCTGAAATATAAAATCTGAAATATAGACAATAGATATGTATTAAAAATATACTAATAAACACTAATCACGACAAAATATGGTCGGAGTGGTTGAAAGATACCCAGCTGTTTAGCAACGACCTAAACTAAGACAGTGGCAGGGAACAAACAATGCTGAATCAAAAACTTAAAATTAATAGTCTTTCCAAGCCCATCGAACTTGTTTTAGCCCGCTTCCCCAGCTACGAGAAACAAATAGTCCGAGTGGTCGCAAGACACAGCTGTATAGCTTCGACTCCAATGAATACAACAGGAGCTGGGGAGAAACAAGCTTAATTGTCAATTAACAAG
This sequence comes from Megalonaias nervosa, assembly GCA_016617855.1. Lineage (NCBI taxonomy): Eukaryota > Metazoa > Mollusca > Bivalvia > Unionida > Unionidae > Megalonaias > Megalonaias nervosa. The sequence goes on from JAECUM010053459.1 coordinate 5,220, forward strand.
TAGTAACATAGTAATGACGTCAACATTGGGTTCACACCAGGTATTAAACAAAGGCTAGGGATAACCAAAAATATCATCCTCCAAGATAGACAATCAAAACACGAAAAACTATGGACATATGAAACTAAAATCAGCATCAGTAACAGCCTAACCAAATGATCAATCAGGTACGAGCTACTATGACAGAGAATCAAGTGATCAACAGAGAGAGAAAGAGTAGTGATAAAGAAGATCAGGCACAAGCAGAATACAACAGGAAAGCAGGACATTAAATCGTACGCAGAACACTCTGCGGTAATAAAGAAGATCTGATAACAGAAATAAATAAATAAATAAATTTTATAAAAAAGACCAGGAACAAAAGTAGCAGTAATAAAGAAGAGCAGGAAAAGAAGCGCAATATTAGAAGCAAATATAAAGAAGCTCAGGTGCAGAAGGAAAAACAACGGAAATGAAATACTAAATAAATTAAAGAAGAGAAAGAAAGCAACAATTGAATAATAGAAAACTGGGAAAGAAGCGGATAGTGTGGGAAAAGCAGTAAAACAGAAAAGTAACGGCCAACATAAACAAATAAAATAACCACCCCAAACCGGAACGGACAAGACAGAATTTGCCATCCCCAATAAATAAAACTAACGCCCAAACCTAAATATCCCTCCTCCTCCAACCCAGACCACAAAAGAAACACAAAATCTTATCGCGCACTACCGGAATAGCACACACAGTACATATACACCTATAACTGACAAGCAGCACAGCACATACCTACACTCCACTCCCCCACCTCCCAACATATACAGATAATTGTCACGTAGGGCTTTAATTCTGGCCCAAGAAAGAACCCCTTAGACTACATCTTGTGTGGCCCTGTAAGGGCATCGATTGGCTTTGTTTCCAAACTCACGCTGTCGAAAAACCCGAATTGAGATCGCAAAAGTTAATGCCTGCTGCAAGCCAAACCGATTAGGCAAATCTCATAGAAGTCACATTTAGCATAGTACAAGAAAAACAATAACTATATCAAGGAAGGAGAACTCACAACTCAGGACTTTTCGACTGTGACGCTCACATGTTTGGCTTTTAATTAGGAAGCGGTCCACATAAAATAGGACACTGGACAGAGATTTGATACAAAATTAAGTCTTTTCCTTGATTGACTGGTCAGAGCCTTGGTCAGAAGGAACATTATGGGCGCCCTTGCTTCTGTGCCTTTCTCTGACGCCATGGAATGACGGATAATCGTACAAATTAAGTAGCAGGCAAACACGTGCTCACTAACGAGTCGCGCATGCCAACAGGCGATGTACGACTATAATCCAAAGAAGGAAAGAACGTCACCATGGGCACTGTCTCCAAGCTTAATATCCAGATTCACCCTTGCAAAACGAACAAAGGATCAGAAGGCAAAAACGTTTCCATAAAGCACAATGTCTCCAGACTGAAACATGTGAAAACGGTGTACGTCGAAGAAAATTGTTCACTTAACTTGACACAACTGAGGCAAACGTCAAGGAAAACTCGGCATCCTTCACAGACTGTGTGTGCTTAGCTGCATTCTAAACTCTCGGTCCATCCACAGAGTCACATAAATATTTTTTTGATGAGAACGATGTTTCATACAGAGACTACTGAATGAGAAAGATCAGCTACCAAAAACCTGTTTAAAAAACAGCACTTTATGATATTAGAAGGCAACCTTCAACAATATCAAGAGGACAGTCAAATGCATGCTCAGAGACTTGCAAGACTCATGGCTGAGACATATTAGATTCAGTTCTACGCAAAACATAATGACATGAGGAACTTCTATGATACTCTAAGCCAATCTATTGGCCACCGGCATCAGTTAATCTCAAATACTGAATGTTGACAACACCTCATGCTAACTGAGAAAGAAAAGACACTACAAAGATGAGCAGAGCACGACATCTTCAATCTACAGTCGTAAGTAAGTGAGGAAGCATTTGATCGACTGCAACAAGTGGAAATCAACACCTCTCTAGCTGATCATACAGAGCGGACTGAAACTGAGAAAGCTGTTGATGTGTTCCCACATGGCAAAGAACCCGGACGTTTGCTATACAAGCAGAATGCTACCCAGTTAACGTGGACGAAAGGAAACATACCCCAGGAGTATAAGGATTCGCACATTGTTCCATTTTCTGATAACGATGGGGTCATGTCATTGTTGTTAATAGCAGCTACTCGACAGAATTCTGCTGAACATCTTGTGGATCACATCTATTATGAGAATTAGCGTGGCCTCAACAAAAGGTGAGGGCCTGTGAGAGTCAGTCATTGGGGCCATTGGAAAATCATGGCAAGATTTAATGTCCCAGAAAAGTTCTTTGTGATGGTTTGCAATTTCGTAATGGCATGTTAGATTATGTCGTGGATGACTGAAGCATTCCCGTTTACCAATGGAGTCTAGCGAGGATGAGTGTTGGCCCAAACCCTCGAGAGTATGATGTTCTTGCATTAATTACAAACACCTTCTGTGACGATGACACTGGGATTGACCTCTAATACCAGATTGACAGCAAGCTCTTGAATCAGGGAAAATCACAGGCAATGACGATGTTACTGGAAGTGAATTTTCATGATCTCCTAGTTCCTATCGACTTTTCACTGCATGTCAGATCGGAGTCTGGAAGGCTAAAGAGTATAGACTATATATTTTCAGCTTGTGACAATTTTGGAGTCACAATCACAGACAATGCGTCTGCACCAATCTGCACCAGGATAGCCTACAATCACAGTAAATAGTCAAACTCTAGTTCGTCTATCTTCGCATCACCCTCTCACGTACTGTCCACACCGATAATGAAAACAATGCCAGAATTGCTAAAGCAAGTGTCTGTTTTGGAAGACTACAGGTAAATGTGTGCGATCGCCGATGCCTCTGTCTACAACAAACACTGGAAGTCTACAACACCATTGTTTGTCAATTATGCTTTATGTTTGGCGACGTACAGACGTTATACCAAGAGGTTGCACCATTTTAAATGGGGTTGCCCGAGTAAATTGATGAGGATAAGTCGCAGGATGTGGTCTCAGAAACTGCGATTCTCAAATGGGCCGGCATTCCAAGCATCGACACGTTCTTTGTGAAGGCTCGTTGTGGTGCAGTCTCATCCATAATGGAGCTACAAATTGTGAACTGTTAAGAATTGCAGAGGCAGTGCATAAGCCCTAGCAAGTTAAATCTGAGAACTGCAGCATGTCCTCTATTGATCAAGCAAACTCAAGTGGCAACTCCTGTCAAGTGATACGACAGTTCTAAGCAGAACATTTTGACCTGATCAGCCACTGACATTCTCACAGACATCAAAGTAATAAATGATGTCACGGGCATTTTTTAAATCGAAAAATGAACAACATCAATAAGGTCCCCATGGTGTTCTTGCACCATCCGTGATGATGATGATGATGACGATGATGATGATGATGATGCTGAGTGGAATGATAAAAAGTTCGGTCAGATTCCCGTATAGTTCAATATTGTACAGCCCCATGAGCCCTGTACAGTTTTCAGCCTGGACTGATATCTGTTCCGATGGCTGGGATGGCTGGACGTCTTTGTCAAGAGCCAGGACTCAGTCCTTCTGAATCCTTTCCTAAACTGATAGATTATAAATATCCGTTATGAACAATTAACGCCCTGGCTAACATAGCCTAAGGTCAAGCTGGCGATTGCTGTGGGACTTACTACAAGAGGGATGCAAAGAATAGGGGATACAGTCTCGTATACTATTGTTATTTATAATAGAGGAATGATACGTGTATTGGGCCAATATTTCCTCGACTACAGAAACTGCTTGATTGCCACCTGCACCAGGTGACACACCTGTAACCCCAGTGACGATCTAGGCTATTTGTAGACGGCGAAACTTTGGGAATTGGCTCTGCACTTTCCGCAGAGGTTATAATAGCTGATAGCATTTCCATCTCAATTTGGTAATGGTTGGGCGTACCCAACAATGTAACCCGCCCCGCACACCACTAATTTAGTCCTATCTGTGTGTTTTGCCGTTTTTCCTTAAACCGTACACCACATATCTTCGGATCAAGTTGGAAAAACACTACATGTCGATGAAGAAGTGTCCTTAGTGCAAGCAAAGCATGTGTCATAGTAGTCCTTGTTAGCTTCAAATTTCTTGCATTTGGAACAAATTAATCTTAATTTGTTTCAAATTCTGAAATGACACGAGGAATGAACAGTTTCTGAACATATCCAAACAAGAGTTACAATGTCTCCAAAACAAAATCGATTACCAAAACAAAAGAAGACATCGCGACTTGCGCAAAGCACACCATACAACAGCGATGCAAAGTTGAAGCACGTGTTACAAGTACTCATATAAATTAGCAACACTGAAAACTATAATGTAATCAACCTGCGCTAGATACAATATGATACATAAATAATCCAACTTTAGTGATGGATTCCGAGCATGGATTTTCGAGAGGTTTCTGCATGATATAGACTGATAAAGAGTGAAAGCTTGTGGCAGCAAGATGAAGTATTGGGCAAGGTTTATTGCTCCTTGTGTCTATGATATAAACAGAGAAGACGCTTTTTATCTTTTCTGACTGGCTTGACACAGGATTTAGTAATCTAATATCCCTAATGTTAATGGTTTTAGGAAACACATTTGATGGAGAATCAAGAAAACTGATATCGCCACGGTGTTGATACCGTTTTCATTCCTATGACGACGATATTCCTTTTGGAACTACTTTGCTTTTCCACTAGGAAGCATATGCTCAAATATATGTTATTCAGACCTGAATTTCTTTATATAGGTTAATGTCATTTAAATCTTAAATTGTACCAAGACTGTTGACCCCCTAGTATAAATTAATTTAATTAATGAAGAGGTGTCATTGTTGTTCTTGTTGTTTTTATACATTCAACGCATGTTTCAGCACACGATAATCTTTATATCGCAGTAAGTGTATTTGGTAGATAGAGGACGGGTAAAACCTCCTCCATCCCACCGGAAGCTACTGGAAAGCTGTCTTGCATACTAACGTTGGTAGAGATTGAGGCTCAAACCCAAGCGGACAGAGGTGAGATATCAATGAAGAGTTAAGTGGATACCTTAGACCACTGGCGTAAATTGGGTGCCTCCGCGAAGGTGCCACCAAAACTGCTCAACAATGAACCCCAAATAACAGCAAGTAGGCTTTGGGTATCTACTGTTTTATAATTAGTTTACAACGTGAATCATACAATTGCAGTGGTTGAAATTATATGAACTGTTGGTACACGTTTTTAAGTATAAAAATTACTTGATAGCATACAGTAATAAAATTGTTTAAGCAGGTATTGTAACTGACATCAAAATCAGAATAATATCTGAAAAGGACAGTGTGTGATTTCGATATTTAACGTAGCTTTAATAATTTTTCGGTCATATCGCTACAATTCTTCAGTAAGGCACTTTATAGTAATCTCTTGCACCAGGGCATCATGCCGCAGACATATAGCATGTCCCACACAGTCACATTATCCTGTCACCAGGCCGACTAGTCCTAACACTACAATCTTAATGATGAGCTCCAAGCGAGGCAGTTGTTAGTACCATTTTTTGGATGACTCGGCCGGGGCTCGAACCCGCGAAATCCGCATCAGAAACTGACGGTCTAACCACTTAGACCACCGGAGCGGTCTGAAAATGACAGAGAAATCAGACATTGGTATATCTTGATTTGGTTTTCCTTAGATTTGACAGGTGTGACAAGTATTTAAAACATCATTTTTAAGTTTCAGCCAATAAAGATGATTCAAGATCTTGTGATAGTTCTTGGGGACTCTGAAATGACCGGCCAAGAAGGTATTATGCTAGACTACGAGTTTTCCGTCGATATGGCCTAGGAAGATCAATTTGATAGCTCCCTAAGCACTCGTCACCAGAGGGTACCTAAGGTAGTATCCATTTTCTCATCAGGATTCCATTTTCACCAAATAACATGCAGAGCCACGTTTGTTACTAGCCCTCCAAAACAAGCAGTAGATCTGAGGATCTCGTTCCTGTTCGACAATGAGTATTGTCGTTTGTCACCCTGGTCATTAGAGAGAGACTAAGTAGTAAAAATAGGATTACTGCGATCAATATATATCGATTGATGAAAATAGGAGCAAAAGTGACCTCATCAAAACACAGAATATTAATTGTGTCAGCTAAAGGAATAATTTCCTCACCAACATCGTTCTCAACAGCTCTTTTTGATAGCTCTTGTAACTGCAAGCGCATGAGCTAATTACGCGATTTCATTCTCAACATGATCAACCTTTTCATCTAAGCAATGACTGTCAGTTTCAACTGAATTAACCACAACTTCATCTCCAGCTATGTCATTGTCTACTAATAAATGAATATCTTCGATAGGTGATAAGGACACAGTCAAGGGTCCTGAAACAAAGTCGACTAAGTCTGCTACCAAATTTACGCAATGGAGAGGAACATTAAGAAAGACGCATCCTACTCCTTCATTAAGAAGACTTTCACTAGAAGAAGACATCGTACACAAAGGCAAATTATCTGATAACGAAAGACTCTGAGAAGTTCCTGCGTTCCTTAATATCTTAATGGGGATGGGTCTGACATTATCACAAATTAGTCTACATTGTTTTAACACAAATGTTTATAACCCTCCATAAAATAATCAAAATGAGGATTCTTGATCCACAATGTATTGGCTTCAATACCTAACCTTAACCTCTTTGAAATAAGAGCATTTGGAATAGCTCTCTCTCTTTATACTTTGCTCAATTTTGAATCAGTGGTAATCAGGAATGACGTGCTTTTCTATTTTGCGACTAGTGAAATTAGGAAAAGATAAGGATTTTTTATCAGTCGTATCAGAAGTTTAGTTTTTCAAGTTAATTTGTGCCAAACTGAGACCTGAAGAAATCGTACTGGACAGGTGAGCTTTTTATACCAACAAAAATGCTGAGAAGAATTATTGACAAATGAAACTTTATCATTCAAGGGAATAATCACCATATATTCGAACAGCATGTTCATCTACTTGATGCAATTCAGAAACTCTTTAACTACTTTGAACTGTCTCAGGTTATCGTAATCTTTATCAACCTTCTTGTCGACTGTAATTCTTTTACTTTCTTTCAAAACCAGTGACAGTCTTTCTAATCAAACCTAAAGTATTTTATTCAAAATGTCGTTTCACACTAAACTTAAATCAAAATAATCTTTATCTCCTGGTTTGCTAAAGAATACATTGTTTCAGAAAGATCATAATGTATGTCAAGATCAAGAAACTAGTCCTTTTCCAAAGACTCTCACCCTTCCTGGGCAGGGTTTAAAACAAAGTTATCCATTTTAGATGTCATTGTGAATACTTGCTTGCTTCGCTAACGATTTTTGAATTATGTAAAATTAAAATCTTTACCAAGAAGAACGAACATTTCGAAATAAGGTCAATTAAAATTTACATACGTTTTAAAGAAATTCTGATCCTGGTCTCAAAATAAGTATCAGAAAAAATCAAAGCCAAAACGTTTATTAAGATCAACAAATAAATTTATTTCCATAAGTTGCAAAGTGAAAAGGTAAGGTCGAGTGCTTCCGTTACGCATATTAGACTAAATTGCTATGGTGGAAGTCTAATTCACGGATAGCTACCAGGAACGGGACATAAAGAATCAATTATTTTGGATCAATATTCCACCTAGAACTCAAGCCATGATTTTCGGGGTGAATTATGCTGCCTTTGCAAGTCAATTATATTTAAGCCAGATTAGGATAGCAATGACTACACTCTTCTGATCTATTTCATCTTGCCATGAAAATTGCAATCTATAATTAGGTTTAGATAGCGCGATCAACATTTTGAATATTAACAGTATCTTGGGACAAAAATACAACACCACCAAAAACGTATCTACAAGGTAGTTATTCTACATTAGTTGCTCAAATACTTCTGATTACACCATCTAAAGATTTCGCCATGGAAAAAACATTCTAGAGTCCTTCTGAGTTCAGTGAGTCAAAACGACCTTCTAAACGCTACCTACGAACAAGAGAACCTCTACCTTTTGTTCGTTAAATAATTTCAAAATCATGTGCCTTTAATACACAAGAACTGTCTATGGTTGAATTAACCGCTGTAAACACAGCTTATTCTCCTATTTTATTAATAAAATAGACATCTGATTTCAATCTCTCTTTTAAAACTGGGGTGAATATTGTATGTAGGAATCTAATAAAGCTATTACATGATAGCTGTTTACAAAGTGCTTCTTTTACGCGTATGTGTTTCTATACCTTTGCTCTCAAGGTATTCCCAAACCTTTAATCAATAGTTGTCCGCATACCTTTAATGTATAGAGAACATTTCCATTTTCTTACGTTTATACAGCATATATTTCTTCGTGAGGTACAAAAAACATGATATTTTAACGCGTGGCGAAGCCATGAATTAAAATATATGGTATGTGAAACCAGAAGATGAAATATATCTGGTATTAATGTATGAAAAGAAAATTTTCTTTTTATTATATACAAAAGTTCCTTCAGAATCGAAGTTTAGAAGATTAAACTCACTCTCTGGCACAGCACGCTCTCACCCCCACCGCCTTTTTGTAAATTCTGTTCCCCTTCATAGCCTGATCATATAAATATATGTGAGATAAGAAAGTGGTTGGATTTGGTTGACCTAATCTGTCTCAGTAAAATACATTATTTTTATGTTCTAACCTATTTAACACTATCTAAAAAGTAAACTAGTCCGATTCAGCAATGCACAACAGCGGTTTCTCTTTGTTGTCAAAGAAGTAATGTGAAATAACGGAGAGATGCGAACTGCGTCTGGTCAAATTTCATTATCAAAGATTAATTTCCATGTGTAAAATGTATGGCTGTTTCTATTAATTTGTTTTAGATCACATAGTACTCGTTTGTGTTGTTGCAGGTACGTTTGTAGACACGCACAATCAAGCGGATAGAGGATATTTTCTTTTAGTGCATTAATTTTGGATATATGATATTGTAACGAATGGCGAAGCCACGAGTTCAGATAACTATTGTTGGGTAAGAAGACATGAAATATATCCGGTATTAACGTAGGAAAAGAAAATTTTCTTTTTATTATATACTATAGTAAAAGTCGCATATTTCATGTATTTACTGATATAAATTTAAAAATTATTTGTTTTAAAATTTACTGCGAAGACAATTCTAATAAAGTTTATTCAATCGCGATTTTTGAGTGATCTGCATAATAATTTTCATAACAAAATTTCTAGTCAAAATTGTCGACCACTATGGACATTTACAATGGACGTTCGGCATTAGGCTAGGTCAAGAAAGCTGATATTAGATGGAACTATTATTAGTGCAGGGGGAATCAATGTACAGTCGCGTGAACAAGAATTCGCTCAATTTCATTCATCGCCAGTATGGGTGTTCAACTATGAATAAAATAGAGGAGTAACTCATTTTTTTTTAAAATGTACGTTTTATTTTTAATTTATACATATGACCTTTCTTCAAAATTATAATTCAGCATGATTTGACTAAAATAAATCTGAACTGATGCTGCTTTTCTGCTCTCTTTCACACGTATGTCGGTAGATATTTGTATGGGAATAATAGGTATTATGTATGAATTGATATATAAGATACGACATAACATACATAAAATATATACAAAATTACATAATTACCTCTAATTTATTTATTTATTGGACTTGTGTGACTCTTTTTTATCCTGATCGTGTTTTCCCAGGCTTTGTTTATAAATGACGACATTGTCGCGACTCTGTTTCTGTTTTTGTATAACTTCACAGCAGGCGTTTCGATTTTACATCATTGCGCGCGATAAAAACAGGTTTAAACTAGACTAAGTAAACAGTTGTCGACATACGTTATCACTAAATTTGCTGTTAAACATTTCTAGAGGATTTCAAACAATAGTCTCCAATGGAATTTTGATGGGCAAGGAACAAAATAAAGTGACTAAATGCCATTTAAATGTATGTGTAATCACATTCTCCAAAACGACATCTATAGCTGCAAAAAGTTAGAACGCGTACATGACCTATGTGAGTTGTACTATAACCTTGCCATAGAATCGAAGTTTTGAAGAGTCAACTCAGTTTTAGGCGCGAACGCTAACCCCCACCCACTTTTCGTAACGTCACCTAACTTTCAAAGCCTGATCCTATAATTTAAATTCCGGTTCAGCAATGCAACACAGCGGATTGTTTTTGTCGTTGTCAAGGAAGAGAGGGAAATAACCTCAGAAATATGCGAACGGTGTCTAGTGAAATTACAATATTAAAAATTGATTTTCTCGTCTGAAATGTAAAGAATTATTTATGTATTAGTTCTAGCTCACACAGTATTCGCTTTTTTGCTGCAGGCAAAACTTTGGTAGGCACACACAATCGAGCTTCGCATGCGATGATGTGAAATCTTATACTTCCACATGTGAAAATATAAGGATATATTTTGCAAATGTGAAAATATGGAAATAAAAAAATATGAAAATTATTCTGCAAATAAATTTATATATTTCACACCTACGTATATAATAGAACGGTGTTCTTATACCTTTTCAGCAAAGGTGTGTCTACATATTTTCCTCATATTTGCACCATTGAAGAATACAGTATTAAAAAGAGAAGATACAATTACGATATTATTATATCTTTCTTTCATTTGAATAAAAGCACAATGTAATATGCCTTCACCCTGATATTTGCTTTCGCTATGTTAATTTAGGACATTCAAATCCGCAGCTCTGTTCTCTCAAAATTAGCTTTCTCTCTCGAGTTTTACACTTTTGTACAGTGTTGAAAAGTTAAGGGAAAGTTATTTCCAAATTTAGCCGACTTGTAATCTTTGTTATAAAGTAATAAATGAGCATATCCCAGAGGAGGTTTAAAGAGTCAGTAAATGTCTTTATTTGGATATCTGAATGAAAACATTTTATTTGGGTTTGTGAGTACACAGAGAATGCTTTTGTTTGATGTGCATCGACGACTACTCGCTCTCTGTGTTTTTATTTCATTTCGGGAACATGAGAAGAAAACAATAAAAAGTTAGCCGATAACTTTGTTTACTTGTTATGTATCTTATGGCTTCTTAAATGCGCTTTAGGTGCATTGCCTCAGCTGTGCACTTCTTGCTAGTTCATGTAAATTTCCCAGTACACAGAATTATTCATTAGCGTCAGCTGTCCACTTCACGCAGCACATGGATTGCACAATAATACACCATAATGAATATCAAAGTAGAAGAAAGATTTGTAAGTGTAACTTTTTCTCCTCATTATGAGGGTTGTAGAGCAAACAAGTTTATACTTTACATGCGGCATGCTGTGCAGCATCAGGTACAACAATGGCAATAATAGTCATATTCCTTTAACGTAACGTTACATACTAATCGCATACACCGCCAGACGAGGTTGTTCAGCGATTATCAACTTGCGAGAGAGAGATTTTTCGGCATTGTGACAAAGACTATAGATCTTTCCACATGGTATCGCAAATTTCAACCTGTCTGTAACTTAAAAGATTTTCAGGTCAGCTTCATTGTAGCTGAAAGTACCTAATTCGTTTTAAATACTTTACTTAAAACTAATTAAGTAATTTAGCTACATCTTATGACGCTGACCTGAACATTCTGAGATACTTATAGGATAGAATAGGATGCAGCTAAATTAGAATGTCTTCGGTCTGATGATGTGTAAAGATATCGGGGTGCACACCGTTGATGTAAACTTTAGAACCTGCTCTGACGAACATAGATGGCCCTAACGTCCTACTTTATATGTCCTATTAGTACCCCTATTTCATCGAACCGGCAATAATACAATCCTATATACATCAAAGGAGCAGCAGCATGTGATTCACAAATTCATCTGAAAGAAATTAAACAGTCCTATCATTTAATACCAGAATTGCTGCATATCATTGTAGAAATTCGTATAAAATATAATTTGCCTTCTTCATCTGATATTATCTTTTGGTTCTCCGCCCATATTTATTTAACTGATAACTACTTCCGTGTTCAGCCTTTGGAGTTTTTTTATATTGTTTTTATCTGTATGCCACGTAAGAACATGTGTCCCTTATGTTGAAACGTAGACAGATCGTGGTAAATTTGGTATACATAGAATAACGTATCTGAGAATAGTCAGATTTGGTATAGCATGCCTTGTTTGGTAAACGAATTACGGCGAGAGTCTCGTGTTATCTGCCATGGCAGATAAAGTACGGTTATGTAATCATAACAATATAATTTGCCTGATGTAGGCTTAACAACTTTATCATTAGACAAACTTTCTGAAATAAACATATCTCTACCTAGTTGTTAGATTGTAACTACTGTCATCGTTTTTTAATAATAGTTTTATTTCCTCCGTTACAAGATATAGGATTACGTTGGGGCATCGTAGTAATTGTCATACATGGTATTTGGCAGATGTTCTGACAGTGAAGCACAAAAGCGTATTATCAATTGTTTCCATGGTCATACAAATCAAATCAGGGACATAGGTGCAATTATATATGTGTGTAAAAATAACCTATTCCTGTCATAAAAATTACTGGAGGAACACATCCATTAGGAGTCATTAAGATTTGTTTTTGATATATTGTCTTAAAATAGAAATTGGCCCAATGAGTTATTGGTTTATTGAAATTTGTGTTGAGACAGTTAATCCATTTAACGTTATTAGATATGAGGAACGTTGTTATCTACCTTGTCTGTAAAGGAATACTTCATGGAATATTGCTTGTTTTGTAGCTGTAAAATTACTTCCAACTGAAAATCGGACAGCTAGCTCTTACTTGCCCATCAAGAAAATCATATTTTTTTCTGTCGTCGTTTTAATTCAAAATACCCGACAAACGCGACCGCAATGATGCAGAGCAAATTACGACGTTTTTACTGGAAACCTTAGCATCATACATTTCTCTTATCAGAAACTTTATCTAGCTCGATTTCTAAGATATCAGAGAGTCTTGGAAAAAAAAGAATGAAACAAAACCAATATGGAAGCACATGTACAAAGCTGTATGTAGCAGAACCTGTATCTACTTAAGGGTCTATGTAAGACACAGTAAATGGCACAGTCAACATGTATGGGCTAAACCAAGTTGTATTAAGCCAGACAGAACCAAGAAAATGGAAATAAATAATATCAAAAGTATCTATATTACTCAAGCTCATTATTTCTTTTAAAAATTCAACAAGACTGTGTAGAATTTATTGACAAATTGCCGCATGTTTATCGATTGTTTTACATTCCAATGCAGTTTTTGTGTTGGCTGCACACACAAAATATACCATTCATTATGTATTAATGTTGACGAATAGCTAGAAATATACTAAACAGAGTCAAGAGTAAGTAAAGATCTTAGGATAACTGGTTTCATGCGAAAAGGGAGATACAAAGTGCCTAAACAGTAGTTTTGACAAATCAGCAAAGAGTCGTTGATTATAGCAAATAGTCCTACCAAAAGAACAATATATGGTCACTTTCGCAGCTTTACTGATATAGTACTTGAATGTGAATGTTCTATAATTTATTTGTACAGCGTGTTAAATACTTAGTCCGCATGGTTTAGGCGTATCGCCAGAGATCACAGATCATAAAGCCTGCCGTTCTACTATACGTAAAATGTTTGTTTATAGTTGAAAACTACCTCAAAGTCTTTACAGATCGTAAGGACTGCAGTATCGTGCTCGCTATAATTAAAAAAGCCTCGATGTCTGTGGAGATCACTATATAATAACAAACAGATAAAATACTCTATGCGATCAGAATAAAGCATGAGCGTACTAGGAATTCAGAAAATCTCCACGTATAACAATAAAACTTCATTCTATCTTGTACAGCTAAGATTTGTTTGTATTGTTTTTGTTTACTTTTTTAATATATAGCAACGAACTATTTATCAAATAAGCATGCCTTAAAAATATCGGTATTTCTATTCATAATATTTTTCTCTAGCTGCCAACAGCTATAACTTTATTACTATCGAGTGAAAACATTCTTTATGCCTGAATTATAAAACGTTCCTTTTCACACCATCGTGAGTTATATCATAATAACCGAAATCCTGATTAAAAATATGTTTGACACCGTTTCGGAATTTTGCTGCCGAAGCAGCACGATACATGTTCACGTTCAGAAAAAATACCTCAAATAAATTATCTTGATAGTCAAAACCTTTAATTTGTGCTGTCGTGTTGGATAAAGCATGCATTTGTAGCATTCGTGAATTTAAGTAAATTTTAATGTACGTTAAATTTGTACGTGTTGAAAAAAAAATCCTCAGCAACCTGGTGGTAGACGATGGGTATGTTGGTGGGATACAGGGTTTTCTTTGGTATGTATACTCAAGAAAAATACCTTCAGTGACATTATCCATTTCCTCTCTGTTCACTACTCTTTGGAACTTTGATTTTGAATCAAAAGTTCTACATTCAACTTGTTTTCTTTAATAAGTGGGTATTTTCCTGAGTGTGATCCTTAAATTTAACTAAACATTCATAGAAAGAAATTGCCAAATTGTTCGACAGACCATCTCCGTCATATATGATTCATTCTCATTCTGTAGGTCTTATAAATAATGTTTGCCGCAACCGTAAAATATGCACTCATTAAAACATTTTAAAATTAACTTCTTAATCCTATCCTGAGAATTTTATTTAAATTCTTTCTATTTTTATACGTCCTATTTAATTTAGTTTGAAAACATTAAAGTTTACAATTGATTTGTTACTGGTACAAAAATACTGACGTCTTCATTTTTATTTATTGAGCTAGAATTATTTTAAGCATATATTTATCTATTTTAAACGTGTCTTTACAGTTATAACCTTTGACCATTATTTCAGCAATTTGCAAAATGCCCTCCTCATTGCCAGAAGTAGTTATAGCAGAACCATGGCATTTAACACGCCAAGTAGGAGGTAACTTTCCTGCAATTTTTTATATATCCACACACCGCAGTCGCACCTTGCACTTCGTTAATTATGAATTCAATTAGGTCATGTTTCCGTTTTGTTGATACCATGTCACGCAGTTCTTTGCGCGCAACTTGCTCAAAAGACAAACTCGTTCATGAAGTCAATCTGACTTCCTATCTCTCTTCTTCAATGTTCACAGGGTAACGTTGCCATAATTCAGTTAACCGATCTTTTAAACACTTATTTCGTTTGCAATAGTGTCAGAGAGATCGCAATCATGCCACACACTGGGAGTTTAATTTGAGGCCCCAGAATGTCACTATCGTGTAAAATTTGCATGGCCACTATAGGGTCAGCCATTGTGTTCATTCACCCTACAATACTGGGTGCAATTTCCGTAATGTTAAATTCGCCATCATCGGAAGCTATTTTCCCCATAGTGCTCCCCATGCTACTTACATCAATTAGTCTATATTCCTTTCACAATTCAGCACCCAATGAACCACGAGGTGCATGCAGTGTACAGTCAATATACGTTCGTGTCGTAACATTCCGCAACCATCTACCGAGTCATGTTAGAGATCCAAAATGCTTCACATGTAGCCTATCATTTGGTGAAAATTGACATTAACCCCAAAGCAAGAACAACAGTATGTAAACCAGTCCATATTACAGATACGTATTGCTACATTCTCCTTGTGAATCAATAATATTCTTCTCAGATATGAGTCTAATTGGAAATGCCTTGAGACAGATTTAAAGCGTTGGATGTGCTACTACAGGCACGCCATATATTACTTTGTATAAAGTTGAAAGGTTGCTTTTACGGGTATTTATTATACTATACCCTAAACCAGGGACCCCAGATGGCCGAGTGATCTATTGCACTCGCCTTTACAGATCATTGACATCTCACCTCTGTCCGTATGGCTTCGAGTCTTCTTCTTGGCCACCGTGGGTATGTAGAAACCAAGGAGCAGCTTCCTGTGGATCGGTGGATCTTTCGGGATTTTCCAGATACAGGTACTGGCCAACATGTATCTCATGTGCCGAAAAGTGTCGTTAAACCAAAAACATGTATCTCTTGTGTTGAAAAGTGGCGTTAAACCAAAAATATGTATCTCATATGCCGAAAGGTGTCGTTAAACCAAAACCATGTATCTCATGTGTTGAAAAGTGTCGTTAAACCAAAAACATGTATCTCATGTGTTGAAAAGTGTCGTTGAACCAAACACATGTAACTCATGCGCTGAAAAGTGTCGCTAAACCAAAAACATGTATCCCATGTGCCGAAAGTATCGTTGAACCAAAAACATGTATCTCCTGTGTTGAAAAGTGGTGTTAAACCCAAAATAATAACAGTATTCTCTTAACGGGTCTCAAATCCAATGATACCCTAAACGAGTCTCACTGTTGGGTCATAAAGTCTTTCTTTCTGCTTATATCTGAACTGAAGAAACCTCTCATCATTGTGTAGAATCATTCTGTGTACGAATTTTGAATAATCATTTTAGCATATTTATATTGCGTTTAACTTTGTCCTTGTTGAATATTGTAAGAGTCATTTGTAAAGAACATTATATATAGCTAACTTTTGTCCATGTTTGCAGATTATACTGTAAGAAAATGATCATTTATAAGCAGCATTTTTATTTGGCTCTAAGTTCAGGACATGGGTTTTTCTCTTGTAAAACGAAGGTCATATAATTTGCTAACATTTAAGTGAAGATACCAGACCTTCTTTACGAAATTGATGAAACGCCCATTATAAATGACCTAGGTTCAGAGTATTTGGTTTTCTCATAAGTAAGGTGACAGTCGGTATATATATATATATATATATATATATATATATATATATATATATATATATATATATATATATATATATATATATATATATATATATATACTATATATATATATATATATATACACTGTATATAGCTAACGTTTGCCCATTCCTGCAGATTTTACAGTAAGATAATGATCATTTGTAAGCAGCATTCTTATTTGGATATGAGTGCATGATATTGGTTTTTCTCTTGTAAACCGACAGTCTCCCTGATCTTTTTCATGTAAATAGCTAAAATTTAAATAAAGATACCAGACTTTGTTTACGAAATTGATGAAACTTCTATTATAAATGATCTAGGTTCAAAGTATTGTGTTTTCTCATAAGTCAGGTGACAGTCTGTATATATATTTGAAGTAAACAAAATTAATTCATTTTTACTCAAATTCAGCTCTGAAATCATTATTACTTGTTAGTTGTGTTCAGATATAGTTTGAAAGGAATTATTTATTTAAAATTTTTTATTGGAATTACAAAGAGCAGTCTGACATTTTGGATTAAGACACTATTTGGAATCAGTGTGCATTCATCCAAGGACATTTTGAATTACACTATTGTAATACATCTAGTTTATTAGCACACCAGCTCATTCAAGACTACTGGCACAGCACCACATGCAATACTTAAATCAATTAAGAACACCATATTTGGATCCGTGATACATCATTTATGATTATCTGGGATTGAATTCTAAGTTCTGTAATTTCCTTAGAAATTTTCAATTTGTGTTCCAGGGAAATAAATTATTTCTTGAATTTTACTAAATTTTGTGGTTTCGCTTTTTCCATTACTTAGTTTAAGACCATGAAGCCATTACACTATCAAATTTTCTAAAACTTCTAGCTGATAGAATGGGTGTATGCCGAGTATTCGGCATGAGAAAAGAGTCTTAAAATTGCTACAATACCGCAAGACCATTCACATTCTGTATACAGTTCTCTTTATTGTTTTCAACTATGAATGATCCACCCTATATTGGTATGATCAAAGTGGTGTATACTGATTTGAGCAACTTGATGTACATTCTTGGGCAATGCTACAAAACGTTCTCATCACAAGTTATTTCTTCCCGCGAGGATGTGATCCACTAATGTCTTTTTTGTGGTTTTGTGGCTGTAACGAGATTTTTCAGCACGTGAGAAGCTGTACATTGCGGACAGAATAACTGATGGAGAAAGACCCACCAAACAACAGAAGAAGCTACTGTCTCACGTTCGCACTTTGGCCGGACCCGAGATTCGAACCTACGCGGAGAGAGGTGAGATGCTAGTGATAGTTAAAGACGATCTTCTCAGACCACTCGGCCGATCGGATCATTAGACCATTCGTCCAACACGTCCTCATACATCTCTGCTACCCGGTACACCTTGTTATGTATATTTAATTTAATTGTTTGTTAGTAAGTTTTATTTTATTTTATTTCATTACATACTATTGTAATGTAACATCGTATGCTGAACTTGACCTTGTCCAAAATTGAGTTAATTTCTGCTTGACCTGATTGACATTTTTTTATTCATTGTAAGTAACTAATACATAGCTAAAGTATTGTCTCCGTGTATGGGCTTAATATCAGGATCATCATTAATTGAAGAGGGCAATATGATTATTTTGGTCAATGATTTGGAGGTTCCTAAGTGAATTATACATAATCCAGGTTATTGTTTTGTAAACATCAGGTTCATTCTAGAAGGTTATTTTCCATTAGGTAATGTTTGGTTTGTTTAGAAAATGCAAATTGTGACCTGAGGTCAAGTAGAAAAGTACATAATCTTGTGATTGTGAGGACTTAGTCATTCGTGCTTTAACATCTAGCACTTTTAAGTCATATTATATGTTGTGACCAGTAGTTTTTTGCTGGAATCTTTTTTGTTCAAATTATTGAACTCAAGCGATTATTTTCTATGGAAATACAAAAGTGCTCTTATAAAATTCTTGGATAAAGATATTCACTGGAATTTATAGTATATTCAAACCTGGAATTATATTTCTGTGATTCAACAAAAGACTGTTCACACATCAGCACTTTAATAGCTACGACAGACACGTCATCAACTTCAGTCTTGGAATGTTTTCTGGTGTTCAACTGAATTTGATTCAGGACTTTAAATTACTGGGACTTGTGTCTGTAATTCTTTGATTATTTTGGGATTTAATTCGCAATACCGTAAGTTGTTTTTTCTCATTTTCACTTTGTATTCTAGGGAAATAAATATATTTGTTAAATTTTACAAAGCTTGTTGTCTTTCACTCTTTTCTGTTACTTATTTTTAGAGCATAGACTCGTAACAACAGAACCTCTCTAAATAATGCCTCATGCAATACAAACACTATACATAACCCAATAGACTCACATATTCTTTTAATGTTTTGGGTCTCTTTCATCCGTTTACAGATATTATATCCATAAGGAGTGTTGTGTATTATGGCCTACTAGTGGACGCAAGGTATAAATATTCTTCCCAATATCTGGTTTCTTGGCATCTCTGCTTGTTAAATGTAGGTCTCATTACCGCTATCTACCTGTTCAAAGATGTACTGACATCATTGATGTCCAAGATCTGTTTTCAGTTATGGACAGGTCAATTAGCAGAATAAAATATCGTCCCAACAACAACAACGGCACACAGACAAATGTCAGTATTTTCAAGCGTAGTTGTTGATTTAAAGGCTATTGATAGAGGTGAGAGTTAAGAGTACTCCAGATACAAGTGGTAGAACAGAGGTATTTCAAGTTTCGAAAGAGAGAGCTATAATAAGAAATATACACTCACTTCCAATAACAATTCATATACATAATTCCGCCTTCCAACTTGAAGATCTGAGCTCTTAGGGGTCATATTCTGGTGACCTTTGAGGGTGTATGAGGCAGTTTTTATGCACATAATGAATTCAGCATTCGCCTGCCTAGAATAAACAATTCACAGAAAAGAAAATACGCAAGTGAGGTTAAAAGGTCCATATTTGTGGATTGCTATAATAAAACAAGGCATTAGAATATTATTCACATGACCAGATTTATTCATAGCAAAACAAGCTTATGCACTCCAACCCAACATGTATAAATCCATTTTTCACAAAATGTGCACTAAACAGCTTGATCAAATCAAAATAGCTTAATTCATGATGTTTCTTTTAGTCATTCTACTCGCCCTGAACTCACATGTCTACTGCTGTTGGTGGCTGGCTCCTCTGTGTGTTTGTTGGATTTCAAACGTAGGTTTATCAAATTTACTCATACAACAACGATGTCTATAGTGTGGTACTTTAAAGTGGTGTCAAGCACTGGGACATAATGCCGCAGAAATGTAGCATCAAGCTCGGCTCAGTCACATTATCCTGACACCAGGCCGACCAGTCCTATCACCAGCCTCTTAATGCTGGGAGTCAAGCGAGTAAGTACCATTTTTACAGCTCAAACCCGTGACTTCCAGCGGACGCTGTACTA
>JAECUM010053466.1:0-21947 GCA_016617855.1 Megalonaias nervosa
ATATATACATACATATATACACTGTAGAGCATGTATATGATCATGCATTGGAAACGATATAGTACAACAACATAGTAAAACATAGAAACACTTTGAATCCATTGATATTTCATTTTGCTATTTATATCAGGGAAAGATCAAAAGAATGAAAAGACTTCCTGTCTAATTGATTACTTGATGCATATATATATTTACTTTTCGTCGTAATTGCCGTTATCATCTAATTACAGTTCTGAAACTAAATTGATTCTACGAAGGACTGATGATGCATCTGCACCAGAACCATGACGCTACGTACAGCGATGTGTTTAAAATATATTTATTTAGTAGCCTCTTTTTCAACCAAGACAACGTCCATCTTTCTTCGCAAAGTGTGTTTCAAGGTACCGGTTCCAAATAATTGTCTTTATGGAAGAAGGATATCCTTGCACCTCAACGAACCTATTGAAAACCAATGGACAACCAGTTCAACCATCACCTAAAGTCCGTTGGTGAATCAATCCTGGAATCCATAAAAATTTGAAAGAATGGATTTAATCAATGAGTCTTTCATGGTGTTTTAGGTCTTTAGATACCCTTAACAAAAGCAGAATCCCATGGCAAGTTCCAAGGACGATATATACATCAAACACCTGAACACGCGTAAAACGGTTTTTACATTTGGCACGTTGACCCATTGAAACGTACCGTCAAACTCCAGCATGATTAATTTCTTAAGCATTCCTATTTGAATGGATTGAACAACTTACTATAGGACAAAAGCAAATTTACATTTGCTTCGACTTCATTTTGGACAATTAATGTGAGACACAGAAAGCAAAATAGCTATTTATACTGGTCGTTCGAATTTAAATTTTCGTGTTGCTCTCTGGTCAGAAGGAAGCATTTCCAGAGTCAGATTTCAGAAAGACCCAAAGTTGCAAAAGTCATTGAGGTAATCAGATCTCGAAAGCTGTCGAATATGAGAGTCTAACGTAAAAACAGCGCTGACAAAGCGAGGCATTTGGTCCAGGATTTTGCAATTGAACATAGAGCGTGGTATCGGTTTAATTTACTTCAACAGGGTTATGACAATTTAATTCGCATATGGGATGATATGTCCAAATTGAATTTACATAATCAATAAAGGAACATAATTTTTCAATAAAATATGATTAGCTAGTATTCTTTTCTGGATGAAGTAGCACATTTCTCTGACAATAGCCCTCGTTCGCACCAATCTCAAAGCAATTTGTTACAAAAGAAAGGAAAACTTATTTTCCCATATTTTCCGGCCTCAGACAATAGGGCCTGACAGAGAATCAATACAGTGACTGTCTTCATGGGCAATTGGACTGTAAATTGTCGTGTTTTCCTCCTAATTGCACATAGGTACCGCCGTCACGTCCTAGACAGGTACTTTTTATGTCAGATTTCCCCGGTTGATGAGGCAATTCTTATTTCAACCAACCGCATGTTTCCCTTTCTAAAATAAGAAATGCATCTCGATTAAATTGATTTGAATGAGGCAGGGCAATGATTATATTAACGGGACCAGTGAGTGAACAAACAGCAGTCCGACACAATAGTCAGCAATAGAGTGAATCTGACACGTGTGAAGGAAGCCTCTGGCAATATTATAATCGTGTATTACATTTGACTTCAAACTTCCTTTCGCTTTTCCTACAATAAGTCAAGTCTACCTCCAACGGAAGAATGATGTCTTCACTTTCTTCTCTTTGTTCTCACTGTATACATAACCATCTGCCTTGATTTCAGATGTTGATATATTCAAACAAGCAGAAGAATACGAGTAAATTGGGTGATGCTGTTTGGAAATAAGAAATAAGTACACGTATCAGTGATGGCTGAAAGCTTGATTTAAATTAACATCAACACGGTGTTGATGGGATCATAAGGACCAAGAAAACAGAAATCGCACCAGTTATCTGAGGCGGATCTTGATAGGCTGTATTGGAACGTTAACAGTAGAGCATTTCCAATTGCAAGGTATGCAGCTAGCTGTATTTACGAAGCCTAAAAGAATATAACGAAAATATGTTTGTAAAGGAGCAAGCAATTTCCAAGAAACAATTTCCCTTCCAAATACTTCTCGACATTGCGCTTATTTTTGGAATTATTATTCTAGCGCTCGGTCTGTGGTGGGCATTCAGGGAAATTGAAGAATTAAAACGCCTATCCATGAAAGGAAACTTGCTTCTAGAGCATAATTTAAAAAATGTGAAAGAGACCGATCTCGAAAATTCTACGAGTCAGGAATATATTCTGAATTTATTAAAGGACAACAGTCAGTCAACACATCGTGCCTCCCGAATTAAACGGAAAATATCACAACGTGAGACAGGAAGCTGGGGAAAGGAACATATTCGATCTACATCCAGGGTAAGTTTCTTAATGTATACTGGCAGAATGAAGGCACGTACAAATCATTTTCTATATGCTTCCGTCAATACTTTGTATGTATGTATGTATGTATGTATGTATGTATGTATGTATGTATGTAGTACGTACTTATGCACGTACGTACGTACGTATGTAGGTAGGCATGTCGGAAGATAGGTCAGCGAGTAGCAAAATCTGTAATTATTTACGTAAGTGGTTACTCCAGTACCTAGGTTAAAAGGGCACCTTTTCAGCAAATTCAAAGCTTTTTTCTATTTCTAACATATATCACGCCCTGGCATTATTTGTTCTGCTTATAATCGCATTACGTATAAATCGTTAACTGTATTCCTACAACATTCTCAAGTATTCAGATTTTTCCATCCCAAACATTGGATATAAATGACTCTCTGAAGTACACGTCTTATTTTCAACCAAAACAGAGTCGTGGATAAAATAAAGGAACTGAACCATCGAAAATATACATAGGACGAGCTTGTTTAAACAAATAAGTATACTAGGCACGTGTAACTTCTTCCAGGGCGCGGACCGAATAAGCGATTTTCAAAGGTGCACCCTATAATGCAACTAATCGGAGAAAACCAAGTCGCGGGTTGTAGATTGCTCATGCCCGAATTACAGCAAGAAATTTCGAGAAATCCGAATTCCTGTTGTGTCATTTTCTCACTACTCAAACACAGTGATACCTTAATGTCATCTTATTTAAAATCTTAACGAAAATAAATGGATGTGATAAAATCTACCAACCTGATTAAAATGAATGATCGTACCGAAGACACAATTGCGAACGTAGCTCATGGGCATTGAACGGAGCTCATGGGCATTGAACGGAGCGAATGGGCATTGAACGGAGCTCATGGGCATTGAACGGAGCGAATGGGCATTGAACGGAGCGAATGGGCATTACACAGAGCGACAACGGCGGAGCTTACATTACTCTGAATTTGTGTTCATAATGGAACAAAACCACGTAGTATTGCATTCAGCAGTTTTCAAAGAGGTGATACAAACAGTTGACTGTGTTCATGAAAGCAATACTGTTTGGTGTCTATAAATAATGTCTTTGTTTACAAATTTGGACGGTGGAAAAGCGTGAACGAAGCTAGCTGCGTCATCGTGCAAAAGAATCAAAGTGTAAATTTATTGATGCTTAACATAAAACATATGCCATGATGATTAAGAAAAGATGTAGATGTTCAAACTACTTTCAGTGACGATAACATTGAAATAAGATACATCAATTCTGAATGGTGACTAAAGCAGTACAGTATAAAAAAGAAATGAATTACATATTGGATGTGAGTCAATACACAGATATAGAATCTGTCACATTTAAAGGTACAACTGGAAGATCTCGTAAACATCAAAAGACCAATCTATAACAATTTAACAAAAACAGAAATAGAATTTAAAAAGGTTTATTTAAAACAGCACATAGTGACTTAGTATGGAAGGTACCTCCAGCAGAGTCAATTAACAGGAATCGCAGAATTAAAGTTTGTCTGAAATCATTTATACATTTAAACCATTTAACAAACCGTTGTAAAATGTTGAAAATGGATGCCCCGTTGGCTTGTTGATAACACCTAAACGGAACTTTGTAAGCATATATTATTCGTTCAGTGCTTTTGTGTACGCAGATATCAATCAATTGTAAGCATATATTAAACTGGATAGATAAAAAATAATATACGCCGGGAACCAGCTGAAATATTTCATAAAAATGATGTACAAAAAGTTACATAACTCAACTTAAGACGGAGGAAACACGGTATATACATTGCTATATCCAGAAGCATGAAAATGAAGAGATTTGATTGATAATGATTTGTTTGGAATGTGACACATGTAGAGAAACAAACAATGGTGCAATGGAAAACGAACGAGTTTAAGCCGACAATATATGCAAAATACACGAAGGGAAAAAGGTGATACATCCCGAAAACGTGCAAGTAGACAACAAAATGATAGACAAGAAAAGACTTGATGAGGCGACTTCAGATTATAAAGTATCCTTGCAGAGTAGTACATCCGAAATAATGGCAGGTAAATAACAAAATAGTACACAAGAATAAAAAGTAATAAGATGACTTAAATCTATAACACTATTCTAGCAGGGTAATACACGATATCACAGATGACTTAAATCTATAACAATATTCTAGCAGGGTGATACACGATCTCACAGATGACTTAAATCTATAACACTATTCTAGCAGGGTAATACACGATCTCACAGATGACTTAAATCTATAACACTATTCTAGCAGGGTAATACACGATCTCACAGATGACTTAAATCTATAACAATATTCTAGCAGGGTAATACACGATATCACAGATGACTTAAATCTATAACACTTTTTTTTACCACGGTAATACACGATATCACAGATGACTTAAATCTATAACACTATTCTAGCAGGGTAATACACGATCTCACAGATGACTTAAATCTATAACAATATTCTAGCAGGGTAATACACGATCTCACAAATGACTTAAATCTATAACAATATTCTAGCAGGGTAATACACGATATCACAGATGACTTAAATCTATAACAATATTCTAGCAGGGTAATACACGATATCACAGATGACTTAAATCTATAACAATATTCTAGCAGGGTAATACACGATATCACAGACGCCTTAAATCTATAACAATATTCTAGCAGGGTAATACACGATATCACAGATGACACGAAGAAGCTGTAATATCAGAAAAAAAATTAAGTGGATTCCAACTGCTTCTCTAAAGGACTCACGGTACTAATTCTGTTCCCATAGTAAACCTATGCAAACACCATGATATTAAAAATTCAATAACTTAAAATTTCTGAGTGCTCATGATCAAACCAATATTTATCAGTATAGA
This sequence comes from Megalonaias nervosa, assembly GCA_016617855.1. Classification (NCBI taxonomy): domain Eukaryota; kingdom Metazoa; phylum Mollusca; class Bivalvia; order Unionida; family Unionidae; genus Megalonaias; species Megalonaias nervosa. The sequence continues at coordinate 5,284 of JAECUM010053466.1, forward strand.
CGAAACCTGGATGTCAGCTTCTGTGTAGAGGAAAGGATATGAGCGGCGGCATTTTCTGGACCTGCATGTGTTTGAAACATGTACTTTCAATTCCACACCAAAGAGTCAGGTGCTAATTTTAGTAATGAGTGTTCCAAACTCAAGACTGTTAGAGGACTGAATTTCCATCAATAATACAATGTCTCTATGTTTTTCCCCACTTACAACTAGGATAAACTCTCAAAACATTCTTTTTCCTCAAACATAACTTATATTATTAACCAATCCTGGCCAGCCAAATCCATATATACTCATTTTTATGTTCACCCATTTCCAGGCTGGTTCCCATTTTTCCATACAATTAGTACCGCGTGTCCCATATCCACCCTTGATTTTCTTGATAGCCCTAGGAATAGTAGTTCAATGCATAAGTAAGTTATGTGCATAGTTCTACTTGTCAAAGATTACATTAGTGAATATTAAATTATATTGCAAGTTCATTTTCACCCTTAAGAGCAATGGTGCATTTCAGGCAACATTTAATTATTTGAGCTTTATCCGAGAAAATCAGAAAAAATATTAAAATAAAGCTGTCTAGTAAGAGTCATCTTTTTTAATATCACCATTTATCTCTCTTCAATTTAATACTGAAATATGTTACCAGCCTTGTCATATTATGTAATTAATTAATTAATAAAAGGTCAAGGTGACCATCTATATGTACACGTATTATTACAGAAAAAGAGATTTAAATGACAAAAATGACCTAAAATTCCTCCCAGAAGACATATAATTTAAAACTAAAGTAAGGTAGACATAAGTCCATTCAAATGCAAAATACGAAGTTTCAAACATTCACTGAAAGAAATTAGTGGGATGCAAAGTCATGAGAGGTCATTCCCATTAAGCATGGTGGAGGAGACCTAAGTGATCATATCTGAAGCATTATGTTTCAAAACACAACAAGGAAATATCATATTGCTTACTATACTTACTCTATAAATGGTAGATTGTATAAGTTTTATATATGTATTGCTTAGATATTAACCAAAGTGCAAAACACTCCACCTAACATAGTCAAATCTACACCTTGTTACCCCTCCCCCCTTCTTGACAACGGTTGATATATCTGAATATGTGTTTAATATCCCACTGAAAGTCACTCTGTGGTTTACAAAAGGTATTAATTTTGCTTGTTATCCACAAATAGAACCATATGATTGCATTTATAGTAAAGTTAATTGCACCTGCATATGTGGAGTCACTGTATTGCTGTAGCTGTCTATAGCACTCACGGTACTAATTCAGTTCCCATAGTAAACCTATGCAAACACCATGATATTAAAAATTCAATAACTTAAAATTTCTGAGTGCTCATGATCAAACCAATATTTATCAGTATAGATGAAACCTGGATGTCAGCTTCTGTGTAGAGGAAAGGATATGAGCGGCGGCATTTTCTGGACCTGCATGTGTTTGAAACACGTGCTTTCAATTCCACACCAAAGAGTCAGGTGCTAATTTTAGTAATGAGTGTTCCAAACTCAAGACTGTCAGAGGACTGAATTTCCATCAATAAAACAATGTCTCTATATTTTTTCACTTACAACTAGGATAAGCTCTCAAAAGATTCTTTTTCCTCAAACATAACTTATATTATTAACCAATCCTGGCCAGCCAAACCCATATATACTCTATTTTATGTTCACACATTTCCAGGCTGGTTCCCGTTTTTCCATACAATTAGTACCGTGTGTCCTATAGAGATGTACCCAACCCACCCCTTATACAGTAATGAAAACTAATAAGCTAGCCTGTGATATTTTCGTCAAAATGATAGGAAATAAAATCACAGAATTTCTGTGAAATCATGGGATCATTTAGACTTCTCTAACATTTAAGCAAAGAAAGTAAGCTAAGTAAACAAACAACTAAGCATACATTTCTTGGACAATTCGTTCATAGAACATTCAATCGCAAATAATTGCCACAAACTCAACCAAATGTAATTGATCTGGGACGGGTTTCTACACCCCATGGAAGAAGCAACGCACATTACATCTTTCTAGTGTGTAGATCGATAGAATGTAAATATAAATAAAACTTTCTGAACTTTTTTGTCGTAGACATTTAGCTGTAACTGAAATTAAACAAAACATAAATAAACGGTACAATCAATATTGGAGACAAATTCAACTGTACAATGGCACAAAAGCAAAACAACAACTGATCGAGGAAAAGTCATGTAAAAATACTAGAGATGTAAAGAGTGTAAAATGAACGAGATTAAACTGGCATTACACTGGTGGACAAGAAAATGTTAGAGAGAGGAATCAACAAAGAATTATATTTAAATGTGGATAAAGAGTAAATAGAATCTCATTAAATGTGTACAAGAAAATAATTTTCCACACTAAAATGTTTAAATTAATAAAATGACTTAAAAGAAAATAATATTAAAAAGAAAAGAAAAAACAAAGCAGCACTTACTCTTATCATGGAAGTCAATTAAATATTCCAGTTGACATGGGTATTGCACAAATATTTATCAAGTTGAAATATTTTGCACTAACATATAATTTTTCACATTCAAACCATTAAGCATTTGTTCTTTATTATAATTTCGCTTTTAAACGTGAAAGTGACTCTCTTTTAACAAATACTGAGCACAGTGCGACATGAGATTTTTGTACATCAATTAAAGCGGAAAGAGGACAGCGTGGATTGCAATAACTATTGGAAGGATTGTCTTTGTGACATTTTGATGGACAAATATTTACCAGAAATAATTAAATTTGTTTGCAGTTTTTGTATTTATTTTCTTTAAAAATCATGAGAATTTTTTTCCGACCGAGAACTGCATTTCCCTGGAAAAGATAGTTTCTTCCTAATTCAGACTATAAAGATAAACAATTTAATTTCATATACAATAATTTTAACTTTCTAAACATTCCGTCATATCAAGACTACAAATACACGAAGGTAAAGCGCCATAAGCCATGTATGATTTTCGGGTTTAAAATATTAAATATGGATAAAGAAATACGCGGAGTTAGTTGTTGGTACTGGAGACTAACCAATCTCCATACGGCATTTTTAATGAGAAAATTAACATTGATGCGCTAACAGTTTGGATGTGTTTATTCTTCAAGGTAAAGATAGATTAACAAATGAGCGAAATAGCAAGTTAAATGAAAACATCAAAATAGATATTATCTGCATCTTATGTGGATAAGTTATGAATGAAACATCTATTTCATAATCCGTTTCTACTGTGGAAAATACATATGAAAAGACGGAATAGTTTATAGTTTTGGAAAGAACAATTACTGTAGCAGTGAACAAATTATAGCGAGGTTTCAAAAAATATATCAGATTCAAAAATGTAACTGGGCTCTTCTGTTGGTCTCGAAGAGGTCTTACTCCTATCAAGTGACAGGGTTGTGAAGACTGATTAGTATGGTTGGAAAAACAAGTTACAGAAATCCAAATACTCGTTTTAACTTTGATTGAACCCTATAATTAAATCAGCTGCATAAATAAACGATATTCTAAAGGGTGATAAACAATCTCTGACGGTTCGACAGAGATTGTTGAGGACAAATAGGAAACCACGTGAGTAAGGTTTATGTGGAAAAGAAGGATTATGGTGTTGATATTCCGATCGTCAGATCTGCAAATGGAAATTGATATTCGGACGTTCAGATAACACATGAAAATTTAGAAATTTTACAATCATTATTTATTATGACATAAACAGGCATCATTTACACAGATACAAATGCGTACAGGAGCTGTTATTGCTTACTACCTTTGGCTCACGCTCAAAGCACGAAATACCCATAGCTTTGCTTGTTGCTCTGTTTACATCTTCGATCACAAAAGTGAACAAAAGAGACAATGAAATGAAAAAATGAAGTAATGGTATAGCGAAATCTCATAGGTCTATCGTATATAACCCCTAATTGTATTTTTAGTACACAAGTCACCTATGCTAGAAATGTTACTGTATCGTAGTAAAACACAACCAGTGTATATGCCACTTCCTACGAAATCCAGGAGCACCAAATTGCGGATTCTACACAATTTTGAAAATTAATTCCAATTTCTTTTGGGCTATTGATCATCCTTGCAATGTCGTGCATATGTAATGAATTCCTCTAAAGCAACTTTTAAAATGCAACCATAAACATGCATCTGCAAAACAATGTCCTGATTGTGTTTCATACATTGGCCGTCGCCATCCATCTATGTACGTCATCTACTCATCTTATTGTTTCTTTATTTTCCCCGGCAAATATTGAGAAATACCCTACCGCATAGATTACTGGCGTCTAGAAAAATAATGAATGACCCTGAGTTTGACCTTTCCAACTCACCATTGCATCCTATCTGACCATCCTTGTCCAAGTAGTATTCATGATTTACTTCGACATATCTAGAAGTTAATATGCTAATTCCTCATCGTATTCCATTTTCACTCATCATAAACATATCATAATCTGTCAACAGTTCTAATTCAACACCAGATATCTTTAAACTCGCATGATGCCCATAAATAATGAGCAAGTTATAGTTTGTAATTTTGCATTCATACACCCCTAAAAATGTCATGTCATATCAAGATATATTTACCTGAACATGATAATCGTCATTTGATATGTTTGAATCATGTAAGGGTGATAAAGCCGTTTCATTAAACATCTGAAACCATTCATGTGGGTAAATATCGAATATTTAGAATGCATATCAGTAAAGAGTCTCCATATTTATGTAATCAGTTTGTCACTCAAAAGCTTCTGCAAGCTACACCATTGATTGCCCAGTGAATGTATTAATATCTACCAATTTGTACTTAAACTTTTATTTAGTTCACTTATTTCGTGAACCTTTCATACTTAATTCTTATTGAATAAAATATATTTTTTATCTTTCCGTATCATATTTAGATCATCTGTTTAAAGTCTGACTTCCTTCGTCCGTCGATTAATCCTTGTTTTTGAATACTCTACAAGCCATGTTTCTGATCAGAGTTTGACGAGATTTGGTACGTAAGACTCTGTCATCAATATATCGAATGAATTCAATTACGAGCGAGATTCGCATGTTTATAAGATGATCTTGAATCTCATTCATGAGGCTGCAAACATACTCTAAATGCAATGTTTCTATTCAGATCATACCGCTACGGTATCCTAAGTGGTTAGAGCGTCCGCATCGGATGAAGCAGGCAGCGGGTTCGAAGCCCGGCCGAGTCATAACAAAGACTTTTACAAATGGTTCTTGCTTGGTGCTCGGTATTAAGAGGTTAGTGTTAGGACTGGTCGGACTGATGTCAGGATAATGATGCTACATGTCTGTGGCATGATGCCCCAGTGCTAGACATCACTATAAACTGCCACACTGAGAACATCGTAGCGATAAGACTGAAAATTTGTTCAAGTTACGTTAAAAATCCAAATCACACATCACACTGATCAGATCTTGATTAGTTCTTGTATGAAAGCTTCACTCATTAATAACTCTCTCGAGTTCTATTGCGAGCGAAGGACAAGCATATTTATAATACAATCACGCATCTAATTGGCTAAATATTTGAACACTCCAAATATCATATTTCTGATGTGATTTGGATCATACTTGCTATGTAAACTTTTGTAATCAATATCTCAGAACAGTTCGATTATGAGTGACATCCACTCATACTAATTAAGTGATCTTGCATCTTATTATTTGATATTTCAATCACTGTAGAGGTCATATTTATGCATAAATGTTGATCAAACTTATTATTTAAGCTGGCATTATCAAGATATCTGTCGAGTACGATTGTGAACAATATCCACCCATACTAAAGAAGTGCTATTGCATCTGATTGGTTCAGTTTGTTATCAATCTAAAGCACTTTATCAGATGTTTTTTTTATTTATCAGAAATGGTATTTTATACTACTGTTTACAGAATTAGTTGAATGTCAGGAGATTCAATTCTAGTAATTTCATATTGGAAAAATTTAATTCACATGAGTACAGTGGATGCAATTACTTGCAATTTTTTTATTAAGGCAACTTATCATAAAGGATATTTAGAATAACAGGTTTGCGGTTATGCAGAGCTGTTCCCCTTCCAGAAATAAAAGATAATTCAAGTTATTATTGGAATAAAAAGATGTATAAATTTCAATAGAACAAGATGTAAAATATATTTGAAAAAATAATAACATAATGTTATTGTCATGTTGTATGAGAAAATTTTCTAACAATTCCTGCCTCATGTTTACAAATGTCTTCTGATAGAATTCGTAATTCAAAGTACTTTGGGTAATGTCAATCGGTGTTTTATAATATTACGACTTTAGACTGATTCTGAAACAAAAAATCGACCTGTCCATGACTTAGCCATTGGGCACAGTTAAGTTCGCGGTTAATTCAAAGAGAACCTTGCCGCGGTGGTGAGAAACTGTTTTGCAATCAGTCAGTTACGTCACCGGTCGGCATAGGCTTAAAGACCGGAACACCCGACAATATCTGAGCTTCTGCCCCAGATAGTTTTCAAAGAGACAACGGGTATCCAATCAGAACTAAGAAAGTCAAATTTTGGGCGGGTTTCACACGCAGCCAGACATTATCCTGTTACATTCATTTGGAATGATAAGTACAGGTTTTGACTTGACTAAAGAAACATCACGTACTTCGAGAGCAAATTGTGCACTCGTAAAAGAGAGCGGGAAAAAGGAATTCTAGGAAATTCGGGCGAGATTTGGAACAAAGGCTTCTGAGGAAGCTTTCCAGGCGGGATAAGGCGCCACCCGAAGATTAGAGAGAGGAGAGGACGTGGAGAGCACGTGGAAATAGGCAGTTGTGCGAAGGATAAGGGCCTGAAGAATAGGCAGTTGTGCGAAGGTGCAGGGCCGGAGAACGGAAATAAGGGTACCGGAAGTACCAATCGGGATACAAGGCGGAAGTTGCAGATGAGTAACATAGAAAGGACACGGGAAGGAAACGCTGTCACCTTTAATTTCGCGTGATGAAATAACTGGCAATTTCAATAGGTCCTTGTATTGACTGAAATAAATTGCGTTGAAAAATTGTCCTGTAATTGCTGAATACTGTGATATAGTTTATTAAATTGTTATACCTTTCACCTTATTACTTTTATACTTTATACACCTAGACCGTCGGCCTTGCTGGCTGGGGGCTCGGAGCTATTTAATCTTTTCATTGTCCATTCTTCTCCGGAGTTAGCAATAATACCGTAGGGGGCACGTGACAGTTATGATGTACAATTAGTCATTTAAACCACCACCACCCCCACCCCCAAAAAAACAATACAACAAGTAATGTTTTTTAATTGATAAGAACTGGTAAATACAATTATGCTTATGAAACTAATTTGTAAAGTAAAAACGAATACTTACAATCTTATGAATGTTTGTCAAGGAAACAAGTTATATGGGAATTTACCAATAATTAAATGTAGCCTCTTTCCAGAACAACTAAAGGTATGTCTGATGGATTTTAGTATCGGATTTTCTTGGTATATTTAACTATGTACAAGGTAAAGATTTTACTTTAAGATTGTTTTGAAATTTATTTCCAGAAAGTATTTGCTAAGAGCTTGGAAAAATTAAAAATTCTTTAATATTTTCTTGTTTGACATTTTTGGTTACACTGCATTTTACAGTTGTTACTATTGCCGTATTGAAATGCCTGAAACATTCATCGCTTATATATTAAAAACATATAGTGTGGATTGTTTTAAAGCATTTCATATCGTCAGCATAATTACTTGCCTGGGCTTCTTGATACCTTTTCATATGTATCAATTATAACCACTGTTTTAATGAACAGATAACTATCGTAACCATAAACAATGATATTGATTTTGTGTATTTCTAATTGTGATTTCACTCGTTCACCAACACCATTGTTCCTGTTAAGTGATCATGGTCTTCATGGTCTCAAACTTTATCTTCAATTTTTGTTACCAATATAACATATGTTTCTTAAATTCAAATTTTTTAGTTTTGTCTGTGAATACCATATGTCTTGCATTTTTCTTTCTTAATTTTGATGTAGAAGTTTTCCGTTTCAAATCAACGCATCGTAAACTGCCTGAGTGCTATACGTTCCTCTGTTAACAGTTGGTTTGCATTTCTTACAAATTTATTCGAATAAAATACAAATCTGTGGTGGAATTTGTTTGGTACCGTTGGTACACACTAGCTCTGGCGTGATCGTCTGGAAGAATATATTCAACTGCATTACATTTGGCACCGTGAGACTTTAGAATCTTAATAAATAGCAAACAGAACCTATCATTGATGCTGACAGTTTTTGAATTGTAGAACTAGCCCGTATTCAGGGATCGCATTCTTCAGGACATTAGGATTTAAACACGATTAACATGTCAACAGTGTCTTTGTCTTTAGTTAACATAACTGGTTTAATGCTGTCTCTCTTCCTTCCAATATTTCATACACATTTACGGATATATTAAATTCATTGTCAAATATCAAATGCCCTCTTGTTTTGCAGGACATCTCTCAAACAAATGACTGCATTTATTTTGGTTGTATTTTGATGGTCTATCAACATGATCAATTTATGTATTTAACACAGATTATACAGCAAAAAGAAGCATCTACCTGTCTTTATTGTTCCCATTAACGGAAGCATTTGGTTCGTATTCCATTCAGGTAAAGCAATTTTTGAATTTCATACGAGCTGTTCTTATGTATGTGCAATGTCAAATATGCATCTTGCACTTTCACTTATTTCCTATCCAGATTTGATATGCAAAATGTCAGCTAAACTTTGAATGATATTTTATATTCAACTCTTCTCAATCTATTTCGAAACCTTGTTGTGTGGTAACAATTTCTATACTAAACTTGTTTGCCGTCATTATCATTTATCTTTGGTCCATTTTATATGTTTTGCTGCTATCATGCCACTGGAGCTCCTCCTTAAAATCATTCTGACTTCCTAGGGCGCATAGTTTTCGTTCACTTTTTTAAAAACTTTCACACAGCTCTCATGCAAGAATCACGCACAAGAGCAGCTACTCTGGAGCCTTTCTGACGTCCTAAGATGTTTCATGCGCTGATATAGGAACTTTCTCACCTTCTCATTTTCAATCCATTTCTAATCAATGAACTTATATTTATTTTTGATCAAGGAGTGCGTTTGTTTTCTTTGTACTATGTGCTGGACCCTATAGACAACTAGGGGGTTCTGATTTATATAGATAGACGTCCCACCTCTGACAATAACAGAACAGCAGAACATTCGATCCAAAATCCCATACGATGCGCCCAGGAAAAGCAAACTCACTTACATACACCTTCAAATTAAATTATGTACGTTTTCCTGTATACTGATATTCAAATATCGCTATCGTTGGACACAAGTATTATAGTGACGATCTGCATGGTGATTCGCTTAAATCAGTCATTTTTGCTGAACTTTTTCTATCTCCATTTATTTTATTAGGATTTCCAGTAGTAACATAGGACCTTTCTGCCAGTAAATATCTCCTTTTTAAGATAATATCCTTCTAGTCTTGCCGCGCCCGAAATATCTCCGCTTTTATAGCTTTGTGATGTACCTACATGAATGAATGCTCTTGCAATTGTTCCTCCATTACACACCCCCCTCCATGATCATTCACTTTATTCAGATTTAATTTTATTTTCCTTAAGCTTACATATGTCATGATAGTACCATATAGCTGTTCTAGAATAGGTAATAAAGTGACATTACATGAATTTGAATTTCTCGACATTTTCCTAGGTGTTTTTACGCATACAAAATCGTACATTTTAAAATCATATCGTGGTCCAATCCTTTCATTTTATCCACATTTTATAGTTAGTTAGTTTAAGTAAATCGAAATAATTACCGACACTGTTCTTATCAGTGGCTCTAAATTTTGCGACTATTTAAAATTAAAATATAATCAATATTAGGTCAGAAGACAGAACTTATCTCCATCCATAGTTCTGATTATACAGTCTATGTAAAAATCATGTTGACGTGGTATAGTAATTACATTTTTGTCTTTTGTTCTTGTTTCGTTTTTGCAATCGTTTTCTGTGGCTTTGTGCTTTTAAAAACGAATCGATATTTTCCGATAACGCTTGGTCTAGTTGCACACCGGTGTTGCACTGTTGCACTGTTCTTTGTCAGTTCTTCTTTCATATCTATTATTTCCCTGACTAACACGATCTTTTGTGATCTAGTGTTTGGAAAGAGTGTTATTTAGGGTAGAGGGGGGCAAAACGCCCCATTTAACAACTTTAGGCAATTTATGGAATGATTTACATGATTGTGTTCGCAATTGGACAATTTATTTAAAGAATGCGTTGCGTCCAACATAATGGAATGACGTTTCATTTCAATGAAGAACCTATTTACGAGAAAAATGAAAAATGGTAAAAATTTATAAAGGGGCATTTTGCCCCTATGCTGGGGCAACACGCCCCCTCCGGGGCATTTTGCCCCACAATGCATTCAACATTTGTAAAAGTCTGTAAAACTACAGGAATACAATTGAACTGTAAAATCAAGTATTATTCCTATATGGACATTTTATATATGGCAAAGATGCTAAACTACATACTGTTACATCATTCAAATTAGCACGACAATGCGGATAAGCAAGCAGCTACAACAATGCTCAAGTCTAAATAGTCCCTAATTTCCATCGTTAATGAAGAAAAAGACAAAGCCCAAAAGTCGTGAATGTTCCTGGTAAATTCTTTATTACTCACACTTAACACAGCAAAATTGCATATTGAGGGTGGTGCCACAGGATTCATGGCACCACCTGGAACATTCTTTGCACTGCGACCAGGAATCTTCTATTAAGGGATCATCACTTCCTCCATATTCAAATTCGCAGTTTCCACAAATGTTGTCTTTATTATGCGTTGTGTCTGCTGACAATGCAAGATCGTGCTTAGCAACTGACTTTGGTCGCGAAGCCTTTTCTCCCTTTTCATGGTCCTGTATACAAGTTGTCTTCATAATCTTAGATGGTTTTCTACCTATCTTTTTGTCCCCTCTACGTGTCTGCTTCTTTCTCTTCTGCTTTTCTTTCTGTTTTGAAACTTTGGTTTCATTCCGTTTGCTCCCACTTGCCTGTACAGTTCTATCACATTTGCCTTTTTTATTTGTCATCATCTTTCTTTGCTTTTCAATAAGCATCTTTTTATACGGTGATGATGTTAAGTTCATGGCTGATTCTGCCTTTCGCTTTCTTGTGCGCTGACTGGATATTCTAGGCTTTGGCGAAAGTTTAAGCAATATGTTCACAAATGCTGAATCGTCTGCATTTCTGCATTCGTTATGAGATATCCCCAAGGTAGCACTTTCCGTTCTTCCAGCAAGAATAGCTTCTTCAAACATTTTGCGATTGCCTGTCTCCTCGACGGTGATGGCAGAGTGATGTGTTTGTTGACTATCAGGTGACTGAGTATAAATTGTTTTGTCTGTCTCTGGATTACCCGACCCATCCACAGTGGCTGTAGAACTACCAGTTAGCAGAAATTCAACCGTTTTGCTTGGTTCTTTCAATGTTTCTGCGTTGCCAGAAGTGATCATAACGTTACTAAGCGATTGATCATCAACTGACCTATTTCCCTCTTTCGATGCTTCTGTATCGCCTGCCCCACCTGCAATAACTATAGGAGTACCAACTGATTGTTTGTCAGCTGTCTTGTCCTCTTGAACAGATGTTTCTGCATCACCTGACCACTCAAAAATGTCTGTGCAGCCAGTAAACGAAAGGTGATCAGCTGTCTTATTTGATTCAATCAGTTGTGATGTCACAGGTAGTGCTTGTTGACACGCATTAGGCCCATCTGATACTGGCTGAGGTTCATCAGTTACCACAGAATGAGTGAAATCATCATCTGTGAACTTATTTGGATTAAAAGGCCAAAGTCCGCAGGCTTCAAAACCGGTGACAGCTTTCTGTAAACTCGCAGATCGGTTATATGCTGCAGACAAAATTTCCGCAATTTCAAATGCGCTTATTCGTCTTCCTGGATTGCTTGTCATCCAGTTTCCAGATTCTAAATTGAAAGCACTTTTTAGTGCCTTGAAAAATGTGACATCAAGAGGCTGGAGCCGATGTGTGCAATGGGGAGGAAAGGTTATCAACACAATCCATTTCTCGCGTGCATAGAGAACAGCTTCCAAAGTTGTATGGCTATGGTGCCCATCAAGAAGAAGAATGTGTGGAGAGTCCTTCGTACATTTCACAAAAGAAGTGAAATGTTCCAGCCATTGCAAGAAAATATGACTATCTGTCCACCCACTTGGGCTACACAAACCCAGTGCTCCGGCTGGTGCGCCATTCATCAGTGATGGAACCATTCGTTTACGTGGGTAGATAAATGCTGGTGGTGCAAAGGTACCAGCCGCATTCATGGCACATATTACAGTAATAGTTTGACCACGTTCACCGCTTGTAACTTTACCAACTGATCTAACACCTTTGGATGCAATGATGTTTACTGGCTTGTGGACAGTACTAATGCCCGTTTCATCAATGTTCCATATTCTGAGACCATCAGCAAGTGTTGCGTCAAGAGATTCCTTATATACTTGGTAAAATTTAACTACCTGTGGCTTGTTAAAGCCCACGGCTCTGCTGATACTGGTTGCCTCTGGAGCTCTAATGGCTAGATTTGGATGCCTTTTCATAAAGCCTTTCAGCCAATCAATACCTGCTGCATTGCCTTGAAATGGATGGTTTTTAATATCCAGATGAACTGCTAAGTCGTATGCCAAACGCCGTACGTCAATAGTGGTAAGTCCAAATAATGCTTTTTCCATGGACTGGATGTGCTCGACTAGAAGTAACTCATAATCAGGCTTGAAAACAGTAGTCTTACTTCCCAGTTTTGACACTCCAGGTTGCGAAACCTTCAAATCTCTATGTCTGCGCAAAGTTTTAGCTGGAATGCCATAATTCCTGGCAGCAGCTTTCAGTGGAGTTCCACAACGAATTGCTTCAAGAGCAGCATTTAGAGCTGGTGTCCCATAATTTCCTCGATCAGTTTTCCTTCTGTAAGTTCGTACCATCTGCAAATAAGTATAGAATAATTTTAGGGATATGAACGGTTATGGTTAGTTAAAACATTTAAACAGTTATGGGGCAACACGCCCCCTGTAAGGGGCGTTTTGCCTCTATCGTACAGCATTGACAATTTAACATTAGGCGGTATTAACAACTGCTGCGAATCATGAAATATTATACATGATGCATCTCTATACTATGATGTTTAAAAACATACGTACCCTGTTTTCTTTAGGTAGTTCCTGTCAAAAATACTGCAAACAAATGGATTGAACACTTTTACAGGAAGATGCCAAAAAAGCAATATTCTTGCATAGAAACCATGCGTGCGGCTGCATCCAACAATGGCTGCCATTCACAAGGCCTGTGTAACCTAGGCAAGCTTGCATTATAAAGACCGGTCCATTTTCTAGCGTAGGGACGTCAGGACAGCTTGGGGGCGTTTTACCCCATGGAGGCGTTTTGCCCCCCTCTACCCTACCATATGATTTCTAACATGTATACACTCATTTGTCGCAATTTAATATGTTAATATAATAAATATGTACTTTGAATTATTGACTTACGGACTTACTCACGAAGTATCATCAGTGTTTGAACGTTCCAGTCACACCAAATACTTATAAAAATGGTACTAGCAACTAGCAGCTGCCTCGCTTGGTGCTCGGCATTAAGAGGTTAGTGTTAGGACTGGTCGACCTGGTGTCAGGATAATGTGACTGGTGGGGGACATCATGCTACATGTCTGCGGCATGATGCCTCAAGTGCTAGACATCAGTATAAACTGCCACTATAAACTGCAGATATCGTAGCGATATGACTGAAAAATTCTTAAAAACTTCGTTAAAAATCCAAATCACACATACACACACACCACCACCACCACCGCCACCACCATCATCATCATCATCATCATCATCATCATCATCAGTTTTTGTAAGCGTTCCGATATGTTTTATAAAGAGAATCTAGTAGAAGTATGAATTATCAAGACAAGCTTTATGGTCGTGGTAGTTGTGCTATCAGAAGAGGGGAGAGGGAAGGGTAGTGTCGTTTCTGATAATGATTGTCATTCATCCCTTCATATTACAGATATGCTTATTTAGTAATTCATAAATCGAGAGCATCAACATTAACATCAACAACAACAACAACAATAATAATAATAATAATAATAAGAAGAAGAAGAAGAAGAAGAAGAAGAAGAAGAAGAGGAAGAAGAAGAAGGATGATGATGATGATGATGATGATGATGATGGTACTGTTACTACTGTTGTTGCTGATTCTACTACTACTACTACTAAACTATAAATACTACTACTACTGATGATGATGATGATGATGATGATGATGATGATGATGGTGATGATGATGATGATGATGATGATGATGATGATAATAGAGTAACTTTTTACTGCTTCATAGACTTGCTTACTATGTCATGTCAAGAGTCTATAGTGTCAACTGGAGATGACTAAAGAGATATTTGGTCATGAGTGATTTAATTGTATTATGCTTTTCTCATATAATATCTCCAAAGTTTCTATTACTTCTCAGGAACTGGTTAATTACATTATTAGACAGCATTGATTGGTGAAGAGTAATTGGATTACCATGTAGTCGATGAGCGTTGATTAATTTCCAACAATTGTCTTCACCTGTCAATATGGATACTAAATTAAATTTGCTTATGTAAATATTCTGCCTATATTTAGGGTTTCCTTGATGTTCTGAAAATCAGTTTGTCGATTAGCAAGGAGTTTTAGTCCGGGACCATTTTACGAGCATCTCAAACAGTAACACGCATGCGCAAGACAGATCTACGCACCAGATATTTTCCGAAATTGACTCAACAGATGTTCGCTGGTAATAAATCATGCTCGAATCTGTGTGGAGTGACAACAGCAGTATTGCATTCAATCAGTCAGAGTTTCATTACGTCAGGTTATAAATATTTTGCTGCAACGATTGTAGATAAATAATATTAATAAAATAAAACATTCTTTTAATGTTTTTATGTTACTTTTATAGTGTGCGTATTAAAGCTTTACTTGCACGCGTGACATTATGTATTTTACGAATCGGGTGAACATGATCTAAATGTTTCTTCTTTACATATCTTTAACGATGAGAATCTAATATGAGAAAGAAACTTAAAAACGAAAGTTAGTGTCTCTGAAGAGAGTCTTGGTTGTAGACATGCTAATAAAATCTATTACCTACAGCATGAGTCTAACTTGTTCTCTAATCAAAATTATGTTGAAACGAGATGAATCAGAGAAATCCAATATAAACCATTTTAATATCAGTAATATATAAACATCATCGAGCTAATAAATCTTCATATTTCTTCTGTATGTTATTATCTAAATTACCAAGAATCAATGAAGCATTTGTTTCATTTATTGTATTATTAATCTTGAGAATTAAAATAAACAGGACTCTCTACTCAGCACTAGATATGTCATTGGTTCTGAAGATGGAACCATTCGTCCGTATTTGCAGACGTTTTACCCAGACTGTGACACACATTTTATATAGGCAAAAGTACAACATTAAGGACACGCTAAATTGTGTGTCATTCCAGTCAATATTGGGAATATCGTACAGTGTATTCGACGTTCAACATGCTGACAGAATTACGTAATTTAATCTAAAGTTCCTTGTGGATCAAGAAACGTATCCACATAACAAAACTCTGATAATAATGGAAAGAGAGACAGGGCTTTGTAATACGCTGTCCTCTACACCCACCCCTCCTCTTCTTCCATTGTTGTTTCATATTGTTTGAGAGCAATGGAGTTTTTTGTATAGTACTACTCTCTTAGATCAATAACTTGTTTATTCTTGCACACGTGTATTGGGTATTACGCACACTTTGAGTAAGATACATAGACTTTTGCTTTACTGCTCTTTAGAGGAAAGTCAGGGCTCCTTTCAAATTTGTTACCCCAATCTCCCCCTCCCCCACCCCCACCCCCCAAAAAAACTTGACCTGATCCGGCCCTGGCTAAAGATAAAGTGTGTGAGATATTAAATATATTCCATCTTGCATGATAGATAACCTGTATGAGATATTAAATATATTCCATCTTCCATGGTGTGATGTGTGATTTGGATTTTTAACGTAGCTTTAACAATTTTTCAGTCTTATCGCTATGATGTCTGCAGTGTAGCAGTTTATAGTGATGTTCAGCTCTGGGGCTTCATGCCGCAGACATGTAGCATAATGTCCCACCCAGTCACATTATCCTGACACCAGACCGACCAGTCCTAACACTAACCTCATAATGCTGAGCACCAAGCGAGGCAGCTGTTAGCACCATTTTATAAGTCTTTGGTATGACTCGGCCGGGGATCGAACCTGTGACCTCCCGCATCCGAAGCGGACGCTCTAACCACTAGGCCACCGGAGCGGTCCCATCTTCCATGGTAGATAAACTGTATGAGATATTAAATATATTCCATCTTCCATGATATATAAACTGCCTGAGATATTAAATATATTTCATCTTCCATGGTAGATAAACTGTATGAGATATTAAATATATTTCATCTTCCATGGTAGATAAACTTTATGAGATATTAAATATATT
>JAECUM010053476.1:0-15187 GCA_016617855.1 Megalonaias nervosa
ATAATTACATACAGACATATATTACATATAGACATATAATTACATACAGACATATAATTACATACAGACATATAATCACATACAGACATATAATTACATACAGACATATAATCACATACAGACATATAATTGCATACAGACATATAATCACATACGGACATATAATTACATGCAGACATATAATCACATACAGATATATAATTACATACAGACATAATTACATACAGACATATAATCACATACAGACATATAATTACATAGACATATAATCACATACAGACATATAATTACATACAGACATATAATTACAAACAGACATAATTACATACAGACATATAATCACATATAGACATAATTACATACAGACATATAATCACATACAGACATATAATTACATAGACATATAATCACATACAGACATATTATTACATACAGACATATAATTACATACAGACATATAATTGCATACAAAAATATATCTGGTGGAAGTGGAAAGGCCTTGTAGTATTAATTAAGATTTAGAGTTCATCCATTTAATATACCCATGGTGAAAAGCTGATATGCCTGAAGAGTCTTTGATTTCTTTTGGAATATTATCCCACATAATGGCCCCAGAGTATTGAAAACTGTTTTCTTTTGGAATATTGTCCCGTATAATGGCTCCAGAGTATTGAAACTGTTTTTAAATATTTTTTTGTTGGTTTTGGAATTAGGAAGTTTTTGGTTGTCATTGATCAAAGGTTTGGGGTTCTGCTGGTGTATCTGCATTTAAAATTATTTATCAGTTAACCTGGGACAGACTTGAGAGAAACTTTATACATCATTTTGGCTTTCCACAGGTGAGATCGTTCTTGAAAAGGTAGGATGTTCATATGATTAGATCTTATGTTTGGATTGGTTGACTACACTATGCATTTCACTTGATAGCAGGATGTTGTCATATTACAGGAATTAAACCTGCCCCTGCAGACATTGCTGTCATATATCAACATTATATGACATCACTTGACTTCACGTAATGTCAAAATCTATTATTGCCTTCTTCCTGAGAACTGACACAGTGTTGTTTGGTGTTTGGTTCAGGAACTATTACTGATCAGCAACAGCGGTGTTGGTTCAGGAACTATTACTGATCAGCAATAGTGGTGTTTGGGTCAGGAACTATACTTCATCAGAATCTTGCATTATATTTGTTGAGCCTGTATTGATAGAAGTTTGACTTAGCAGTTATTTGGTGTCTCTTGTTTTATAATTGGTAGAAGTTTGACACAGCAGTTATTTGGTGTGTCTTGTTTTATAATTGGCAGAAGTTTGACACAGCAGTTCTTTGGTGTCTCGTATTTTATAATTGGTAGAAGTTTGACATAGCGGTTATTTGATATCTCTTGTTTTATAATTGGTAGAAGTTTGACACAGTAGTTATTTAGTGTCTCTTGTTTTATAATTGGTAGAAGTTTGACGTAGCAGTTATTTGGTGTCTCTTTTTTATAATTGGTAGAAGTTTGACATAGCAGTTGTCTTGGTGTCTCTTGTTTTATAATTGGTAGAAGTTTGACTTAGCAGTTATTTTGGTGTCTCTTGTTTTATAATTGGTAGAAGTTTGACATAGCAGTTGTCTTGGTGTCTCTTGTTTTATAATTGGTAGAAGTTCGACTTAGCAGTTATTTTGGTGTCTCTTATTTTATAATTGTTAGAAGTTTGACATAGCAGTTATTTTGGTGTCTCTTGTTTTAAAATTGGTAAAAGTTTGACAGTTATTTGGTGTCTCTTGTTTTATAATTGGTAGAAGTTTGACATGCAGTTGTCTTGGTGTCTCTTGTTTTATAATTGGTAGAAGTTTGACATTGCAGTTGTCTTGGTGTCTCTTGTTTTATAATTGGTAGAAGTTTGACTTAGCAGTTATTTTGGTGTCTCTTATTTTACAATTGTTAGAAGTTTGACATAGCAGTTATTTTGGTGTCTCTTGTTTTAAAATTGGTAAAAGTTTGACAGTTATTTGGTGTCTCTTGTTTTATAATTGGTAGAAGTTTGACATGCAGTTGTCTTGGTGTCTCTTGTTTTATAATTGGTAGAAGTTTGACATAGCAGTTATTTTGGCATCTCTTGTTTTATAATTGGTAGAAGTTTGACATAGCAGTTATTTTAGTGTCTCTTGTTTTATAAATGGTAGAAGTTTGACACAGTTATTTGGTGTCTCTTGTTTTATAATTGGTAGAAGTTTGACATAGCAGTTATTTTGGTGTCTCTTGTTTTATAATTGGTAGAAGTTTGACAGTAGTTATTTTGGTGTCTCTTGTTTTATAAATGGTAGAAGTTTGACACAGTTATTTGGTGTCTCTTGTTTTATTATTGGTAGAAGTTTGACATAGCAGTTATTTTGGTGTCTCTTGTTTTATAATCAGTAGAAGTTTGACATAGCAGTTATTTTTGGTGTCTCTTGTTTTATAATTGGTAGAAGTTTGACACAGCAGTTATTTGATGTCTCTTGTTTTATAATTGGTAGAAGTTTGAAATAGCAGTTATTTGGTGTCTCTTGTTTTATAATTGTTAGAAGTTTGACATAGCAGTTATTTTGGTGTCTTTTGTTTTATAATTGGTAAAAGTTTGACACAGCAGTTATTTGGTGTCTCTTGTTTTATAATTGGTAGAAGTTTGAAATAGCAGTTATTTGGTGTCTCTTGTTTTATAATTGGTAGAAGTTTGAAATAGCAGTTATTTGGTGTCTCTTGTTTTATAATTGGTAGAAGTTTGAAATTGCAGTGACTTTGGTTTCTCTTTTTCATAATTGTTTGCTTGTTGTATGAAAGTGAAAGGTCATTCACAACAAACCTGACTGGCAGTTCTTGTTTACTTTGAATTCTTGCATTTCATTTTGAAGTTAGGTAGTTGAATTTGCTTTAGTTTGGGCAACCTAGAGCATTTTAATGGAAAAATTTATTTCCTGTTGCTTTAAAGAGCAGTACTTCTGCATTGACACTTTCAAGTTAAGGTAAATATTTTAGTCCTTATTGTTATTTCACCTCTAAATTAGTCATTTATGTATGTCTGTATTCAGAAGACATCTGTCACGACATTAACAATCAATAGGTTATTGTCTTTGGTTTTCTTAATTTGATTTAGTCGTACTGTTGATTGCTTGCTTGCTATTCAGTGGCACTTTCTTACACATTATCGACTTGATCATACAGAAGATAGGGGAGCTAATTGCCTTTCCCAAGGAAATTCTGAGGGAGCCAACCAAAGTACATGTTTTGAAATACACATGTGCAAGGAGCTAATTTGCTACTTGTTTCATGGTGTTGCCACTTGGTAAAAAATCAGGTAAGAGTTTTGCTACCAAGAATTTTGAAAAGAAATAACTCTCAATGACAATTTTGCCTCTTGGCAATCCATTTTATTATTGGATTTAAAAGTAGTTTGCAAAAATAGATTACCTGTTACTTCATGTTTAAGTTTAATCCTGTTTCATGTGAGCTGGTCACCCTGTCATAAAATGTATGACTCAGTTTCTTTCTTGAAAATATTCTGACCAGTCAAAAAAGTTAGATTTGTCAATTTTGAGTAACATTTTCAAGCTTTGAGGAACATTCATTACTGGAAATGCTAAGTAAAGGTGGAGGTGCATGGTTTTGTAGCTATTTGTAACAATAATTTAAGTTTATAGAAGTATCTAAGGAACCCATCATAAAGTCAGTAGGTTCAGTTGAAGAGAAACAGCATCTATCAGCTTGCAAAATAATTGTCATCTTTGGAATGAATTTGTAGATGTCAGGGTCTATTTCGATGTCAGGGTCTATTTCCATGTCAGGGTCTATTTCGATGTCCGGGTCTATTTCCATGTCAGGGTCTATTTCGATGTCAGGGTCTATTTCCATGTCAGGGTCTATTTCCATGTCAGGGTCTATTTCCACATCTAGTGTGCATCAGGCTTAATTACAAATGCCTACATGCTTGCAAGCAGTTAATTTATTTATTGCAGGTCTGAAACTCATAGATGTGTGCATGTGTGTGCGTGTGTGGGTGGGGGGAGATGGAGGTTAGCTTTGGCAGATTTGGGTTTGAAATGTAGGCAGTCAGATGCTCCTAAAGGTGCAAATGTAGTGATTTAAAAACTCAATAGAGGTCAAAATTTGAAAACTGTACACACCAGCTTTATGACATAGGTTGTTTACTTTCTTTTCAAGAGGACCTCAGGAGAGAATAGTCCTTGACTAAATAAGTTAACCTTCTGCAAAGAAAGTTGTTATTATTATTATTATTATTATTATTATTATTATTATTATTATAAGGATTTAATTTGATTTTCATAAAATTACAGCAATTTTTCAATTTTCTTATAATTTGTCCTGGAAAAACATTGTTAGCACAATTGCACAAAAAGGTCCCACCTCTTAGAGAGGAGTTAAATTTCATAGGTGTGCGTGTGAGTGTGTATGCATGCACATGTGTGTGTGTGTCTGTGTGGTGTGAATTACCTTATGTATTATATTATCATCCCACCAAGGCAAGGTTTCCTTTTTTCATTGAGTTCAAAACATTTTGGACCTTGACAGTTTGAATAAAATAAATAACATTGAGAAAGGAATTTTGTAAGCAGTTAACATTGTTTGTATGTATATATGTGACTTGGTTAGATTGGTATGCATATATGTGACTTGGTTAGATTGGCATGTATGTGTCTGACTTGGTTAGATCAGTGTATATATGTGTGACGTGATTAGATAGGTATGTATGTGTATGACTTTGTTAGATCAGTGTGAATTTGTGTGACTTGGTTAGATCAGTGTGTATATGTGTGACATGGTTAGATTGGTATGTATGTGTCTGACTTGGTTAGATTAGTATGAATTTGTGTGACATGGTTAGATCAGTGTGTATATGTGTGACTTGGTTAGATTGGTATGTATGTGTCTGACTTGGTTAGATTGGTATGCATGTGTCTGACTTTGGTATGTATGTGTCTGACTTGGTTAGAATGGTATTTATATGTGTGACTTGGTTAGGTTGGTATGTATGGTATGTCTGGCTTGGTTAGATTGGTATGTAGATTGGTATGTGTGTCTGTCATAGTTAGATTGGTATGCATGTGTCTGACTTAGATTGGTATATATGTGTCTGACTTGGTTAGAATGGTATTTATATGTGTGACTTGGTTAGGTTGGTGTGTATGTGTCTGACTTGGTTAGATTGGTATGTATATGTGTCTGTCATAGTTAGATTTGTATGCATGTATTTGACTTGGTTAGAATGGTGCGTATATATGTGACTTGGTTAGATTGGTATGCATGTATCTGACTTGGTTAGATTGGTATGTATGTGTCAGACTTGGTTAGAATGGTTTGTATACATGTGACTTGGTTAGATTGGTATGTATGTGTCTGACTTGGTTAGATTGGTATGTATGTGTCTGACTTGGTTAGATTTTCATGATGCTGAAGCAGTATTTCCATTTTCATAAGTTTATGAACTTTTTGATTTATACTTCTTTTAGTAGTGAAAACATTGTTAGCACATTTGTGCAAAAACCACAAATCATCAAGAAATTAAATTTGGTTAGCTTGTTTGTATGCATATATAGATGACTTGGCATCCTTTTAACCAAAATGGGCCTTAAGTTAGATGTTTCACTAGTCTACATAAATTCATCCAAACAGATCACTGGATTTTAAACTTACATTTTCTTTTAGCAAAATTCAGCACTGTTTAGATTTTTTAGTCACTGAGCCAATAATTAATCTTTTTTCACAAAGTTTCCAACTTCTTGGACTCGTGTAATCACAAGCAAACAAATTAGGCTCTGATATTCTGACAGAAATTTATGCAACAATACATGTTAAATTGATGCTTTTCACATTTGAGTGAGTACTGTATGCATGTACATGTGTTGATTCAATTTGTGGTTTGATCTACTAATGTTAATTGTGCAATACTTACCTGTCACTATTGTGTAGCCTTATGCTTTTTTTGTGCCAATAAACCGTAATCTGTTTGATGTGAGTACATCCTCCCAATAGAGGATTGTCAGGATGATGTAATCCATGCATGTACTTTGCTTGGGGCATGCATACAACTGTTATCTTTTTCACAGAAGACGATTCTGCCAGGACATAAAAATAGGGCGGGAGGAGAGCATTTAACAGTAGTGACTGGTAAGTATTGCACAATTAAAATTACTTTTAACCTGCCCCCCTCCAAAAAACGACAGTTTAGTAGAGGCAGTTACGAATCTGTCACTCTTGCATAGCCAATTATTTGGGTAGGCTGTTGCTTTCATTGTGACTTATTAAAAAAAGAGAAAATTGAATGTACCTACTGTTGAATGAGAGATTCATGTTTTTTGTTATAGAATCTTTGTATCTCACTGGGCCTTATGTTGTGCTGCAACAATAGGTCCCAAAAAAATATGTCTGCGCTGACGGAGGAGAAGGTAGTATGGGAAGAAGAAACTGCTGCCTTCATGATGTCCTAGAAGGAAGAGTGATTAAGGTATGCCCATGCAACGGCTTGAACATCATGGGTTTTTAGTTTCATAAAGAAAAGGTCTCGATTGGTAAGGGACTGATACGCTCTTTTAATTGCGGTGACAATCCATGTGACATAATTGCAGCAGAAATGCCTATGGAGCCCTTATGAGGAAGGATGAGGTTTTTCATCCTTTCCTTTTTCCTTTAAATGCCTTAAGATAGAAATGAAGGGTTCTCAGTGTGCATAAGAGTCTGTCTTGATCATCCCCAGCACAGATTCTACTGAGACTAAAATCCAGGTTTACAAAGGAGAGAAACAGAATCAGAATTTTCTTTAAACCAGAGATAGCCTGTGTCAATGGACAAGGCATGAATCTATGTCTTCTTGCAAATTCTAGTGCAAGTAAAAACACTTATTTGAGTGTGAGATCCTGAAAGGTGGCCCCACTTAAATGCTCATTGTGGGGTTTGGTCAAAGACCATAAAACACAAGAAAGATTCCATCTGGGAGTAAGAGATCATGAGACAGGTCTTGGCAAGGTGTAAAATCTGAACTGATTGCCATGGCCTGAGAGAACTGCAGTGTGTTGGAAATTGCAGCACCATAGCCCTTGATAGTAGATCCTGAACATAAAACAGGAACAAAAGGAAATCAGCAGCAGAATACAGAGGGACAGCTAATCTAGCATTAAATAATTCCTTGAGATACTGTATAGTGTTGCAATATTGTTTGAAACTTTGAGCACATAATTAGGCCTGCTTAAAATATTCATTCACTTACTGTTAACAAATTTAATACCATTCATTGCATTTGGAATGTTTCAGCATTATCTGGGATGAGTCTTGAAGCTATTTTATTTTTCAAGCAGAATAATTCACCAAATAGCATTACAGTAGTCTAGGTAGGGTTGTATATAGCATTTATAATATATCATCCTATGTTTAGTTGATAGATATGGCCTTATCTTGCTTAATAATCACAGACATGAATTGACTTGGTGACATGACAAATTGTTGTTAACCACCTCTCCAAGGATTTTGTCATGGATAACTGTTTTTAGAAAGATTTAATTAATTTAAGATTCAAAATTTTATTTTCAATTTTGCTCTCTTTTTGTTGGGTAATAGTCGTTAATACTTTATTAGTCTTGTCTCTGTTTACTTTCATGCCATTTTCCTTACACTGTGAATCTATTCTAAGTAAGGCTGTATGAAGGGACGCCTCTGTGTCTGAATATATCTGTTTGAACTCAAGTGATGTCATCTGCATATATGTCAGTAGATGAAATAAGTTACCTGTGGCAATAATACATATGTCTGTCATGGAGACCAAGGCTGTCTCACAGGAGTGGGGTCCTCAAAACTTTAATTAGTTTTGGTTAATTAAGTGAAAGGTCGATAGGTACATAAAAAATGTTCCCATGAGCATATATTTCAAGTAGTTTGGACACAGCTGGTAAGATAGATATGGGTCTTTTGTTATTGACATCTTCTTTGCAGCCTGACTTGTAAATGGGGGGTAACTTTTGCCAATTTCCATGTCTGGGTAAACACTGAGGTGTATATGCTAGATTATATATATATATATATATATATATATATATATAAAATCTATGCTTTCAGATATTACATCTGCAACAGACATCAGCAAACGTGGTCCAATATTATCAAGACATGTTGTTCTTGCAATGTTTTTTTAAAATGTTGTAACTTTTTTCATTTTATGTTTTGTAAAGGTCAAACATTGGTGTTATCTGGAATTTTTTTAGAACAAAATTTTCTTAGTGTATTGTGATTGCAGTTTCCATTGGGTTCCTTAAGTCTGGAAGCTATATTGACCAAAAATTCATAGATGTATTTGCTATTTCAACATTCTCATCAATAATCTGGTCTTCCCGGCTAAGTTGTTCGATTAGGGATGACCTTATGGAACATTTACCAGCAACTGGTTTGTTAAAAAAATTCAACACAGAATTCTTAGTGCAATTATTTTTCTAAAGCTGATGGTAATTCTTTTTTGCCCCATTGATCAATTTGATTACTTTATTTCTACGTGATTTACAGTGGGCTTGTTGATCAACAGATTTGAAATAATCAATGGTTTTTCATGATGTCTAGAATGTCAGGAGTTAACAATGCAGGTTGGAAGTTCCTTTTCACTCCTTGTGTTTTCAAACATACCTGTTTCTCCATCACTTGCATAAAATGTTGGGTCCATATATCAAGGGTATCATCCACATCATGAAACATAGACACTGTTCTCCAAAGAACATTTCTGAGATCTTCCAGACATTTGCCTTCATCATAATACTTACATGACCAAATGTTTTATGAGTTTTAGATTTTACAGCTGTTTTTAAGCCAGATTTACTGTTTAGAAAACATAGGGATGTGATCACTAGGATCTATTTATGGAAAAGGTATTTTTGACACATTTTCTTCCATATTTATATCGATATGATCTACCATAGTTTTTGAGAGGTCAGTTTCTCATGTTGGTTGGTCCACCAGTTGGGTTATACCAAACGTTTCTATGAAATTCAACCAATTTCTGTTATCTGATGACTCATAAGATCCCTGTTGAAGTCACCTAAATTATACCTTTGTGTTGGTCATCAGTCACTTTATCTATTTGATTTTAATGTTCATTCCATCTAACCTTTGCAGAAGTGTACCTGTAGATTACAGTCTACTAGGAATTGCTTTGTATTTAATTGATTTACCTGGATTGAAATTGATTCAGTTTCACTTGATTCTAGATCACTGAACACCTACCTCCACCTCTTGAACCTCTATCATGTCTGTTTGCTATGCATAACCATTAATAAACAATAAGTCACTTGCATGGTTGTTGAGTAAGCTTGTCATGTACATCTTTTGCTGACGTATTTTGTTTTCAAACATTCATGTTCATTTGATAATTTAGTTTCCAGGGCTTTAAATTTTTCAATTTCCTGATGCTTTAATTTCTTTTCCCTCATTAGAGCTGTTATGTTCTTATCACTGCCATTAGCATCCTTTGTTGGCATAAAAGCATTTTCTGTTCTAACTTCCACCCGAGTGTTTTCCTTCTGGAGTAATTTGTTGATTATCAGGGGATGATCTACTCTTGTATAGTAGTCAGTACTAGATGATCAGTTGATGGTCTACTCTTGTATAATGCTCTACCAGATATCAGATGACCATCTGTTCTTGCATAATACTCTTACTAAATATCAGGTGATGGTCAACTCTTGTATAATACTCTAGTAGATGATCAGGTGATTGTCTACTCTTGTATAATAATTTACTAGATATCAGATGACCAGATATCAGATGACCATCTACTCTTATAATACTCTAGTAGATGATCAGGTGATGGTCCACTCTTGTATAATACTCTACTAGATATCAGGTGATTGTCTACTCTTGTATAATAATTTACTAGATATCAGATGACCAGATATCAGATGACCATCTACTCTTATAATGCTCCAGTAGATGATCAGGTGATGGTCTACTCTTGTATAATAATTTACTAGATATCAGATGACCATCTACTCTTATAATACTCTACTAGATATCAGGTGATGGTCTACTCTTGCATAATACTCTACTAGATATCAGGTGATGGTCTACTCTTGCATAATACTCTACTAGATATCAGGTGATGGTCTATTCTTGTATAATACGCTACTAGATATCAGGTGATGGTCTGCTCTTGTATAATACTCTACTAGATCATCAGGTGACCATCTGCTATTGTATAATACACTACTAGATATCAGATGACCATGTACTCTTGTATAATACTCTACTTGATATTAGTTGATGGTCTGCTCTTGTATTATACTCTACTGGATATCAGGTGACCCTCTACTCCTGTATAATACTCAACTAGATATCAGGTGATGGTCTACTCTTGTATAATACTCTACTAGATATCAGATGACCATCTACTCTTGTATAATACTCTTCTAGATTATCAGGTGACCCTCTACTCTTGTATAATACTCTACTAGATTAGCAGGTGATGGTCTACTCATGCATAATACTCAACTAGATCATCAGGTGATGGTCTACTCATGCATAATACTCAACTAGATCATCAGGTGATGGTCTACTCTTGCATAATACTCTACTAGATATCATGTGATGGTCTATTCTTGTATAATAATCTACTAGATATCAGATGACCATCTACTCTTGTATAATACTCTACTAGATTATCAGGTGATGGTCTACTCTTGCATAATACTCTCCTAGATATCATGTGATGGTCTATTCTTGCATAATACTCTACTAGATATCAGATGACCATCTACTCTTGCATAATACACTACTAGATATCAGGTGATGGTCTACTCTGTATAATACTCTACTAGATCATCAAGTGATGGTCTACTTATGCATAAAACTCTACTAGATCATCAGATGATGGTCTATTTTTGTATAATACTCTACTAGATATCAGGTTATGGTCTACTCTTGTATAATACACTGTGATATGATTAGGTGATGATATACTCTTGCATGCTACACTACTTGATCATTATTTGATGTTAAATTCATGCAAAAGTACGCTAGATTATTAGGTGATTATCTACTCGTGCAAAACACTACTAGATCATCAGGTGATGATCTGCTCTTGAAAAAACACTACTAGATCATCAGGTGATGATCTACTCTTGCATAAAACACTACTAGATCATCAGGTGGTGATCTACTCTTGCATAATACTCTACTGTAGTAAGCTCTTATGATTTTAGACAGTATGTCTGGTACTCATGTCTGGTACTCAGATCTGTCCGGTATTCAGATCTGTCTGGTACTCATGTCTGGTCCTCATATCTGTCTGGGACTCATCTCTCTGGTACTCAGATCTGTCTGGTACTCAGATCTGTCTGGGACTCCTGTCTGATACTCAGATCTGTCTTTGACTCATGTCTGGTACTCAGATCTGTTTGGTACTCCTGTCTGGTACTCAGATCTGTTTGGTACTCCTGTCTGGTACTCAGATCTGTTTGGTACTCCTATCTGGTACTCAGATCTGTCTGCTACTCCTTTTTGGTACTCAGATCTGTCTGGTACTCCTGTCTGGTACTCAGATCTGTTTGATACTTCTGTCTGGTACTCAGATTTGTCTGGTACTCAGATCTATCTGGTACTCAGATCTGTCTGGTACTCAGATCTGTTTGGTACTCATATCTGGTACTCAGATCTATCTGGTACTCAGATCTGTCTGGTACTCCTGTCTGGTACTCAGATCTGTCTGGTACTCCTGTCTGGTACTCAGATCTGTCTGGTACTCACATCTGTCGTACTATAATCCTACAACAAATCAGTTTTTGTCTCCTCTGATTTCTGGCTCTGGCTGATATTTTATACAGAATGGCCAGATTTGTGTGCTTCATATTATCCTGACCATCTCCTTAAATCAGAATATTTGTCCCAAATATGTTCTGCTGATTGGTTATGAACTCATGGTAAAATACACAAACCTTTACATGTGTTCTTCTTCAGTCTGGTGGGGCTGATTGGTTATGAATCCATGGTAAAATACACAAACCTTTACATGTGTTCTTGTATGGTCTGGTGGGGTTGATTGGTTATGAATCTATGGTAAAATAAACAAACCTTTACATGTGTTCTTCTTCAGTCTGGTGGGGCTGATTGGTTATGAACACATAGTAAAATACACAAACCTTTATGTGTGTTCTTGTTCGGTCTGGTGGGGCTGATTGGTTATGAAGCCATGGTAAAATACACAAACCTTTATGTGTGTTCTTGTTTGGTCTGGTGGGGCTGATTGGTTATGAACTCATGGTAAAATACTCAAACCTTTACATGTATTCTTGTTCAGTCTGGTGGGGCTGATTGGTTATGAATCAATGGTAAAATCATACAAACCTCAATGTGTGTTATTTTAATTATGTTTCAGAGAAAAATGATGCTGTACCCAGATTGGTTTTACAATGATTTAGCAGTTGTGGTTAAGAGCTGTGATAAGCAATTCCAGGGAAGAGAAACTAATAAGAAAGTAAATTTCTAACTACATGTAACTCCTTGAAAAATGGGTTTCTTGTAGTTAAATTCCTCCTTTTTTGTACTAAATATTTAGAATTTTGTCTGGTTGTAGCAGAGGATGTTTTTTTTTTTTTTGCTCAATACTTTTTAAACCTCTTCAAGTTATAAATCTGTTTTCCAATCAACATTGGTTTTAAGGCTTCATGGTAACTTACTCAATACTGAGGTAATACTTCTGGTGTGTAGCCTTAATTAGATGAAACAAATCTGGCTTCACACTTTGGGATTTTTCAAATTCATCCTGTACTATTTGGGAGTGGGGATCGCAAACTGTATAAACATGTTCTAAATTAGATTTGACTCAACCTTGGAAAGCTAATTCTTTCATATTTTGGGGGTAACATGATAAATTTAAGTCTTATAGTCCTTCAGTATGATTTGCCTCGGTGCATATTTTTTGGGGGTAACATGATAAGTTAGGTCTTATAGTCCTAGAATATGATTTGCCTTGGTACATATTTCTTGACAGTTATGGTTGCAAATTCAGATCTTTACTAATTGTGATGCCTAAACATATTATTGTTTAAGAACTTCGGCATAGGTTCCTTCCAAGGAATATGCAGTTGATTTTATGAGATTGTTTTCCTGTCATTTTATATTATATTGCATTTTTGTGGTTGGAATCACATACCTAATTTTCATGCCCATTCAGAATTAGATTTCAGTTATAAACAAGGAAAACAGTTCAAATTTTGAGGCCCACTTACAGTTTAAAAAATTTAAAATGATAATAAAATTTACAATTGAAACTGATATAAATATTCTAAAGTAACAGGTAAAAAACAGAATTAGAAGAAGAAATAGTTGCAAGTTGATATTTTTTCTGCATACAAAAAATGCAAGTAGTAGAAGAGAGAAATTTGAGCCATGTGTGGGGAAAATGAGTCTCATTTTGAAAACCTCTAAATCAGTAATTCTATTCAATTCTTTGGAAAGTCTGCAATAGAATGTTTTCTGCCCAAATTTAAAAATCTGAACTGGATGATCTGGGTAGTTTTGGATTGGAAGACAATCATGCAACACAGTTATGAGCTATGAAGAAAACACTCTTCACACTCATTTTAAACTGGTTTTGAGACGGAAAGCAGCCTAAGCTCCAAAAGTCATGAATTTACCTGTGTGGAGTACAGATTGGCAGCTGTTCATATATAATTCAACCAAAATAAACTTGTCATACTGAACAAAATCAACATACTGGAACAACTGCCATTGCAAATCCCCATGCTTTTCATTGCATATTCTGCTTCAAAAAGATCCTTCTGCTTTCCTGGTACTCTCCCACAACCCCTTGGTGACCCTGGGGCCATAATGCAAAATATCCATCAATACATGTTTTTCTGTGATCTCTCTCAGTATGTATATATGTATGTATGTATATATATATATATATATATATTCCCTCACACCACAGTTCCAAGAACTGGGAGCCATGGATAAGATAGAGATGGTCTTATCATTGGAAAACATTTTTCATTTTCTAAAGGTTCCTAAATTTTAACTAGAGATGGAGTTGTCATGTGGATGATTATGTTGCTTTGACATGACAAGATGTGGTTCTTGGTCTTAGTGATTTCTTTTTTTAAGACAGTTGTGATGGGTGAGATATTGTTTTCTGCAAAATATCTAGTTTTGCTACTTTACTACCAGGTTTCATTATTTGATAGAGCTACCTAAAGTTTTATTTAACTGATACATTGATCAAGGGGAATAATAATTGGAAATAATTTCCCGTAAGACCATATATTGTCAGTGGTTGATGTTTTTAACCAAATTGAAGATTTTGGGCAATATAATGGTTAATGTGCAATATAGAGTCATTGGTTGGTTTATCCATATCATGATTCAAACCTATTGATGTTTGTAATCAAATCAGGGCTTTCAGGATTAGAAATAGTTTTAGAAGTGGTTTAGAAAAAGTGCTGGTCATGATCTTGTGAATAATGACAGGTACAACCAGAAGTGCATCGCCTACACAACTGTACCTTGAAACTTATTTGAAAAGCCTAAACTCTCACCATTACCAGGATAAATTAGTTCAGTTATTCACATTTTATTCATGGATTTGCTCCTGTATATCTTCAAGATGTGATTTGACTTTTATTTATAGAACATGAAATCTACTCCACTCAATCAACAATTGTTATTCAGTCTTCAATATGTAGGACAACATTGTTCCCTTGATAATTTTTACCATTTATGATCCAAGTATGGCACTCATTGCTGTGGATGTAAGAAACAATCCTTTACTGCATACTTTCAACACCTACCAGAGTCGATAAAAAGAAATCGCTCTTTACTACTATTATGTTGGTATGAAATGTCACAGGTCAAGCATTTTACGCTAAGAACAAAGCGTAGCAGTTGAGATTACAATTTATATTCAAATCGTGTATCTCACCATACATGTTGTTTCTGTGGTGAAATTTAAATGGCAAAAAGACTGTCTGGAATACTCCCATCTTAAAGATCAAAGCTTATACACATCTGCTCTCAAAATTAACGTTATTATTTGGTAACCCTAAGTCTGTACAGAAAAGCGGAGATAAATAGTGTTGCCTCTGCAGTATTTTACTACAGTGACTAATTGATTTCAGTAATTGATACAGCTTTAACTCATTTGAATAATTTTTTTTATCTATTTAACTTTTTTAATTTTT
>JAECUM010053480.1:0-26884 GCA_016617855.1 Megalonaias nervosa
CAAAAAACAATCTTAGTTGGAAAACGGCCAAGTCTGAATTTATTTTCTGCATGATAATGTTTATAGTGACTACCAGACACTAATGAAAGTAGAGGTGTGCTTATGTAATTGTTGATTACACTTCATTTGTATGTGTGTTGTTCATTACACTTAAGTTCAGTTGTATGTGTGTTGCTGATTACACTTCAGCTGTGTGTGTGTTGCTGATTACACTTCAGTTGTATGTGTGTTGCTGATTACACTTCAGTTGTATGTGTGTTGTTGATTGCACTTCAGTTGTGTGGGTGTTGTTGATTGTACTTTAGTTGTATGTGTGTCACATGCTTCTAGCTGAAAGCAGACTAATTTTTTTCGTGATGGTCAGTCATGATGCTAGGGTAGCACCACTTTCTAAGTCATATATCTGCATTACCTCAGCTCATTTCCCAGGGTGCATCTGGAGAGGATGAGTTGGACAGACTAGCTTCCAGAAGCCCTTTGTAGGTTAGGTCTGTGTTGGCTGTCAGTTGAAGTTTTTCTAAGAACACTTTGTACATCCAGAGAAATGTGCAGAGCAAGCATTAAGCAAGCTGGCTGGTTCTTTCAATCCATGTGAAGCAACTTTTTCTTCTACTTGAGTTACAGTTTTTGTTATCAATCCTTTTAGAATTTTATGACTCTAGCCTCAAACATGAGACTATCCTGGTCATCCAACCATTTCTTGTTTACCCATCATGGTAAACAGTTCAGTAACAATCATGTCATCACTGGACACAGACTGCCACTGTACATTATGAAAATGCTCTTCATCCTGCTCTTTGATGACCACTCCTCCCTGATGGCAATACTTTGACCATGTTCTTTGGTCTTTTTCCATGGGAGTAATCTATCATGTAATTTGCTGTTCCCAGTCATCCTTTCAATGTTGTCTGAGCAGGTGATCTCTTTGTAGATTTTGTCAAAATACATGTCCATCGATGCTTTTATTAACATTTGTTCTGGCTCATATGCTGACCCATTGGTAGGCAAACATGGTTGGTGCAGTGCTGGAATTGGCTTTTCTAAAAGATGTGCCTGTATGGTAGGCTTCTTACTGCAGTACTTGAGTCAGCCTTGGTATTTTCAAAGGACAAGGTGATTAGACCTCTGACATAGGCCAGAATCAGCATAGGTATTTTCTAAGGTTGAATCCAAGACTGGTATTTGCCAGAGTTCTTTTTATGCAATGTTGGGTTGACCTTTGGGATAGTTTGACCAATGATCTTCGACACTTTTGAAATCTTGGCTGTGAGTTTGTCCTCTTCAATGCAACTCAAGTAGAGATCCCAGTTGCTTTAGCATTGGATATATATATATATATATATATATATATATATATATATATATATATATATATATATATATATATATATATGTATTATCCTACAAATGTCTCTAAATGAAAATTTTGTGTGTATAATTGAACATCTTTGAAGCCCAGTCACAGGAATTCATTTAACAGTTGCTGTCATTTCTTGGCCTATCTCTGTTGTTTTTGGCCTGTCACTTTCTGTAAAGTTGCACTCACAGTGCATTGCCTCCACATGATATGCATAATGCATAGCTCATTTTAACACCCTTATGCATTTCATACACCCTCCATTCAGAACCTCTGGGGTTGTACTCCACAATGCATGTTAATACAGGTCTTCTCACAGGTCTGCATATCCCCAAGTGTTTTTCCTTTTCCTGATGATGGATGAATGTATTAAAACAACTCCAATATAGCTATCAGAACAAAAATAAATATCACAGTTTGATTACCTAATCCACATTGAAAACTGAGCTCTACACCAGTAGAGACCAAGCTGGGAGGGTGGATGGTGGGTGGGGTGTGCTATTCTTCAGGGTTCCAAATATTGATGGAGGGAGTTTATTCCCACAGGAAATGGGTTTCAGAGGCATGGTGGTGGAGAGATGGTGTGGTCTCCAAAACCTGTGATTCATTTTTAGCTCAACTGGGCATAGACCAGAAGAACTTATGAGATGGCCTGTTACCCATTGGCCATTTTCTGTTGTCCATCTATCCAACTATTAGCATAAGTTTTTTTAACGCTACTCCTAAACTACATGGAGAATTTACACACACATTCATCCCAAGGTCTAGCTGGTTCAAAATGGTTCTGCTCAGACATCCACTATGGCCACAGTGGACACCTATACAATTTTTTCGCTAGTCCTCCTGAAAGGGTGGTTATATCAGCATGGGTTTTTCACTGAAGACTTCTTATGATATCTAATAGGCCCTAATGAAACTATTTCCAATCTGACATCCAATATGGTCACCATGGCAGCCATCTTAAAAATCTTATCATTTTTACTCCTCCTGAACAGAAAGTCTTGACATGAAGTTTTTGCCAAAAGGCTTCTTGTGATGTCTAGTTGGTCCCAAATGAAAATAATTCTGCTTGGACATCCCATATGGCTTCCACAATGGCCATCTTGAAAATCTTTATTTCATTACTC
This sequence comes from Megalonaias nervosa, assembly GCA_016617855.1. NCBI lineage: Eukaryota > Metazoa > Mollusca > Bivalvia > Unionida > Unionidae > Megalonaias > Megalonaias nervosa. The sequence continues at coordinate 2,485 of JAECUM010053480.1, forward strand.
TGGAATGAATGGTCAAATAAGCATGGAGTTTTCACAAAAGATTTATGTCTACTTGGTCCTAATTGAAAGTGGTGGCAGTCTGGTATCAAATGTGATCACTAAAGCAGATATCTTGAAAATCTTGTTATGTCTATGCCTTTTAAATGGAAATTCATAGTGACATGGGGTTTTCAACAGAAGACTGACTATGATATCTAGTTGATTCTGAATGAAAATGGTGCTGATCTGATCTCAAATATGGCCACCATGGCAGTCATCTTGAAAATATTCTTGTCACTACTCTTCCTAAATCAAAAGTCATATTGACAATGGCTTTTAACCAGAAGACTTTGTATGGTGTCTAGCTGGTTCTAAGTGACAGGGATGCCAATTTGACCTCAAATACACCACAGTGGTGTCCATATTGAAAATCTTGTTATGACTTCTCATCCAGATGTGATGGCTGTAGAGATATAGAGTTTACCAAAGAATTTCTTATAATATCTAGTTGGTCCAAACTGAAGATGGTCCCCTTCGAAGGACTCTTCTTTGCAAGTAGGTTGGGGTGTTGACCTTCTTAGTGTGGCAGAAAAATATGCTTGTGAAGGTTCAGAGCAGTAAAACTGCATCTCCCAGCCCACACTTTTGGAAAATGGATCTTAGGTATAAGGATGAAAGAGATGGTTTCAGCACTCAGCAGTTGTAAAGAACAAATGGTCAAATTTTGAATTCCTGGAATTAGTTTTGGCCAGTAGAGTGTCAGTCCCGTTGAGGGACTCTTTTTGTATAATTATTACCATTAGTCCTAAGCAAGGCAACTAAAAGTAGGTTAAGCTATTTTTCTGTGTCTCTGATGCACACCAAGTAATTATCCTAGTATCAGAGTTTATTTATATGTTTAATTATGTGCAGTACAATGATTTTGTTTAATAAGAACACATATCTTATAAAAACCATATCCAAGTTTTTAAATTTATTTTCAAAGAATTATTTCTAAAATAGTTAATCAGAATATTTGTTGGAATCAAACCCTCAACCTTCTGGTCATAAGTCCAGCAAGGGAACCACTGAGCCATTGAGGAACAAGTCCCCAGAGGACTTTGAACTGATCAAGGAATCCATGCTGACTATAAATTAACTCCCCAATACCTAGCAAGTACATATACTTTCTGGGTGGAGCAACTAACATTTTTTAAGTTATGAAACTGAACCTAGTCTCCATGTGATGGGGAACAATCAAGGGGACTATGCTTGTTGTCATAATGACTTATCCTTTTCATGCAGAGAAAGTTGCCCTATATGTATGGTCAATGAAAGTATGTAATTGACACCAACATTAGTAGACAATGTAGCAATTTTATGCTCCAAGCTATTTCCCCCCTCTACAGTTTTAATATGTGTAAATTTGCATTACCAAGCTCAGATAAATCACTACCCAGGTAAACAATATTAGGCTAAATTGGGCCTCTTGTAGTAAAATATATGCTCTCTGTTTAGATCATTAGGTATACTTCTTATTTTTTTTGTTTAGAATCAGCAACCAACAACTACCTATCCAGAGCTGTCAAACTACTCATTTGATGTATTTGAGTTCATGAGGCTGATGTTTAAAGCTGCCCAATATGTCCGCACTCATCCTGGCTTTATAAAAGCTTGGAAAGAGAAACATGGAAGGAGGATGAAGCCAAAAAAGTGACAGAAGAATGGAATGGACATGTGACAGAGTTATTGTAACCAATGTTTATTACTGGCATTTGCATTAATGTACATTTTGTAATATAGAAAGTCTAGATGTACGAGTACATTTTGTGCTTTGTACAGGTTTTCAGAATTCTTTACTTGGTCAGAAAAGTTATCAAGATTATGAAATGTATTTTCCTGTCTTCCTTGTAATGAGTTTAAGGTCAGTTATATTAACCTGGGTCTGGTTATATTAATGCAGTCTGGTTTTATTAATCTATGTCTGGTTATATTAATCCAGGTCTGGTTATTTAACCCAGTTCTGGTTATATTAATCCAGGTCTGGTTATATTAACCCAGGTTTGTTTATATTAACCCAGGTCTGGTTATATTAATCCAAAGCAGTGCTGAAGGCCTATACATGCATATAAGGGTCAATGCGACAGAACTGGAACCTTCAACAAGACCAGTAGAAAAACACACCTTGTATGACATTTTATTCATAAACTTGATACAATGCAGTATCCTTGTTTGATGTAACTATTTTAAGTACTCTGTGACCTTTGTAACACATTGAAAACAGTCCATGCCATTCTGCATCAAACCAGGGTAACAAATTTAAGTGCTGTATGACCTTGGAAATGCAATGATAGCAGCCCCTACCATTCTATATCCAAATAGGGTTTATGTAGGGCTTTACACAGGTCTTTGCACACTTCCCTTTTTGCAAACCCTAGCATAGTTAACAAATTTGATATGCAAAAGTTTGAAAAACGTTTTGTACCATTCCTGTTATTTTCTGTTACTTGTAAATAGTGCTGAAAGCAGTGTATGTCTGCAAAGATCTGGTGTATTGCAAAGGTTTTTTATGGGCATGCAAAGGTAAAGGTGACTGAAAGGAGAAAAATAGTTTTTGCACAATAACAAAGCTTTTACATGAAAGACCTACACTAGAAACTTGGTGGATGATTTGCACTTGGGCTAACAAAAATGCCTGTTGATTCAAGATCAAAAGGTCAATGATTACTGATAGAAAGATATCATTTTTGCAGAATAACATTTGTTCTAGAGTAAGATCATTTAGTAGACTTTGTGAATAGCTTGCACTAATCGTAATAAAGAAACTATAGATGATAGAGTCTAAAAGTCAGAGACACAGTCATGAGAAGTCTAACAAAAAAATAATGGTTTCTGCTCAGAAAGTTTAGATCAAGACAGCATACCAAAGGTCCAGGTCATTGGTCAATAATCTCCTGTCAACCATGCCAAACTAGTGCCTGCATAGAATGCCAGTTAAACATGGTGGAGGGGGGGTATAATGTGTTGTTCATGGTACTCTTGTCTAGAGAGGGAAATGTATCACTTAACAGTTTGTCAAAACCAAGCATACAAAATTTGTTGGAAATAGGATATTTGTCATTTTTACGGAATTCTGGTTATGCACCAGTTGTTACACAAATTCACTTCTTCACACCCATGTCTGCTCAAGTTGTGGACTTCAGTGGTGAGAACATGGTGAGTCATAAGTATTAGTTCTGTGACAGCAAAGGCAGTGATATCAGCATTATCTTTTTAAGTTTTAGCTTAAAGGTTTGCAAGCAAGTTACTGGATGGGATTCATATTATGGATACAGCTGAAATGCTGGATTCACCAGAACATTGGTGGAGAGGAGTACATCACTATGCAGATACAGATGTAACACTGGGTTCTGCATGACACCATTACAGAGAGGGGGAACCTGCCAGGGAATAGACACAGGCAAGACACTGAGTTTTGCATAATTTGGGGGTAGTGCATATTTGGAGAATGCATCATTGCACAGATACAGGCCAGACATTGGATGTGCTAATATTATGGCAGAGGTGGGTGGGATTGCTGATGAATATATAATTGAACATACAGGTGAAACACTTGGTTCTGTATAGGATTACTGATGGGGGAGGGGGTGGCACTGTGGAGGAATACATTGTTGAACAGAGATACTGGGTTCTGCATAATATTATATGATGAGGGGGTAAATGAGTCGAGAATTCATCATTGCATAGACACAAGTGAGACATTGGATTCTACTTAACATTATGACCGAGGTTGAAGGGGGGGGGGGACTGTGGGGGAAAAACTTCTTTGAACATACATGGTGAGACACTGTGTTCTGTATAACATTATGGTGGGGGAGGGGGTCGAGTACATATGGAAAGAATACATAGCACAGACACAGGTGAGACACTGTGTTCTGCATAACATTATAATGGAGGGGAGGGGGTTAAGTACATATGGAAAGAATATATCATTGCACAGACACAGGTGAGACACTGGGTTCTGCATAACATTATGGTGGGGGGAGGGGGTCAAGTACATATGGAAAGAATACATCATTGCACAGATACAGGTGGGACACTGAGTTCTGCAAAACATTAAAGGAGTGGTATGTGGGGGAAAACATCATTGAACTGACACAGCAGGAAATATATCTTAATTGTGGTACTGAAAGGATAATCTAGAAGTGACACAAATGTGCACTAAGACTGATGTGTCTGAACCAGAATGCCAAAGTTACTTAGCAAATTAATTAAATACAAGTACTTTATGTGGATGTACATAACTTGCTACAAAACTGAACAGTGTAGACCTATATCTGCCATCACATATTAATATACTGTCAGATATTAGTATCCACTGTTCATTCAGTTTATAATGTCAAGCAGAGAGGTTAGACCCTAACCAACCAGCATTTTTCCTTCTCTGCACCTTTTACCATACACTGAACATGTGTTCTCTGCTACCTTTTTTTTTTTTGTTGAAAAATAAAATCAGTTATAGAACTCAAGATCATTGAGATAGAGTGGTGTGATCCCATGAGAAAACATCCAGCCAGAAGTACATTAAAAATAGCTGTGAAATAATAATAATAATAATAATAATAATAATAATGATGATGATGAAGACAAGCAGACAAACCGCTCATGTTGATTTTACTTACTGTGAAGATCATATTTCTTTGTGTACATGCATAGATATTTTCCATAATTTCAAGAAGTAAAAAGTTAAGGCAGTCTTATTCTCATTAAAGTTGATACAATAAGATTAAATGGCTGAATGAAATGAAAATTGTAAACATCACTTTCACTCCACTTGATATCGAGCTTTCTCCTCAACCTCATGGTCCTTAGATGATGATGATGAATACCAGGTTTTTCTGCAATTATAATAAAATGGATGCAATGGTCTGCACTACATATCAGCTCACACAGGTCAAGGCAACTTCTTGTTAAATTTTCTTCAGTTCATACAGATGGGTTATCATGCTCTACATTTATGATATCTGTTACTTTCCAGTGCCTGGTGAGCCATCCTAAGGTTACACATTAGGTACATCACAATGTTACTAGTGACATTATGTTAAACATGTATATGTTTGTGATGATCTATTTGTCACACATCTATCCAGGTATGTATGTGCCAAAGTTGTCAATTTAGGAAGTATTAGTAAAATTATCTCCAGGTCTCTTTCTTTGACTCTCATTTATCCAGAGACAAGGATATTCTGATTAGGGAATGGATAAAAAGGTGTCAACTTCCTGTTGAAATTCACAAGGTAGAGCAGCTTTTAGCAGATTTTCCCCAGACTGATATCAGCAAATTTCCCACTACCAATACAGTCAGGGCTCTCAGATGTAATAATGGCCATTTTGAACTGCCATCAAACCTGTGGTTATTATTTCATTATAATAACCACAACAATTCAGTGATGTGTTGTCACTACATGCAACAAGAGCAATAGTTTGAGGGAAACTTAATGATTTCTTCATTTTTATTCCAAAGTTATAGGAGTAACATGAACAATTAAAGGTACAGACATTTGATTGTTTGTAGAAATCTCATAGAATGTCATTTTCAGTATCTTTCTTTATGAGGATCTGTTTATCTATCTAGTTGGATATTCATCTCTGCATAAACATTATCAGTTTGGTAAGTATCACCTCAGTTTCCTCTAAGTCTCTCTTAGAGAGTTGAAGTTAGTTAACTTGGCAAGAGACTATGATCTTGTGATTGGAGTATGTTGCTGGCCACCATGTCACAGTGGTCATGAGATATTGCTGACATAGGCTGTTTTAGAGCAAAATTAATGCCAGATTATAAATGTAGTTCCTAATGCTATGCTGCTTATGTCATAATGAGTGATATCATAATACAGATGTAATAATGATTAATCTTGAGTCGTACAGCCAGTGTACATGTGTCATCAGTGATCATCAGGAATGGCATAATAATTATTAATCTTGATTTGTACAGCCATTATCATGTGTCATCAGTGATCATCAGGAGTGATGTAATAGTGATTAATCATGAATTGTACTGCCAATGTACATTTGTCACCAGTGATCATCAGGAATGACATAATAATAACTAATCATGCCTTGTACAGCCAATATACATTTGTCACCAGAAATCATCAAAAACTAAAATGTTTTTCATCAGAAGATGACAACTTCATACACACATTTATATGCATGTAGTTTTGGTTTTGTCAGTTTAAAACAATGGGGGGGGGGGAGGGAACAATCAGATCCATGTGGGGAGAGGGGCATTGTCATACACAACTACACTGCAAATATGTCAGCTGGGTGTCAGCTCCTTTGTCATATGCCCACTGTATGGCAGAATATATTACCAGTATGTTATGGCCATGTTCATAGTCCTGTCTACTAACAATTTTGTTTCCATGTGATAACTTGTGTTCTACTAAATGCAGGTGTGGTGCCCTATGTTATAGTAAGAAGTGTTTTGATTTTGGGAATGCAGCATTCAAGGTGACTGTGACCCACCAAAAACAAAATGGTTTCTGTGCAATAACATCAGTTCTGCCGAAATGTTCTGTTAGAATTTAGTGCAAAAATTTAATTAATATCATGGCAGAATCCATGTTTCATTATTTGTTTTCCAAAGAAGTCTGTACGTGTAAACATCTGTGATTTCTATTAATGTATGCTTTTTGGCTGTCAGCATTCACCAGAGTGGAACACACATTCTTATCACAATCAATAGCTTATGTGATTTAAAAAGCATATTGGTCAATTCATTATTTGGTCATTTTAGTACCCAAACATTTTTGGCAGTTAATATCACAATTAAGCATGAGATTACATTCATATTGGTCAATACTTTCTTTTACAGGAAAAATTCTTTTCTCTGTCTGTTAAATATTATATATGAGAACTAATTTTTTATACTTTATTATATCATGTTAATGCAATATTATATGCGTATTGGACATTGCTTTATTCACTAATTGTAATACCCTGATACATATTGTATGCGTTAATATATGATATTTTACTGGTCAGTTCTTTATTCTTAGCTCATAACAAACCTAGAATTCATGTGGGGTGGGAGTATTAGATATACACTCAACAGTCATTATAAGGGATAATATTCAAAATCACATTACATGTATAACCGAAGACTGTGATGATTCAGATGCATAAGCATCATTTTCATTTTTTGTTATAGATGTAAACTATGTAAAGTATATGTATAATTACATCCATGTAATTTCTGCAAGTTATGCCATTGTGTGGAATAATTCATAAGGGTTTATGAATATACATCCATGTAATTTATGCAAGTTATGCCATTGTGTGGAATACCGTATTTACTGCATGCTTTTGGACATTGTTTGTTTTCGGGCACCTTCTTTTGGGGGCAAATATAATATTTAAATGCCTTGTAATTTTTCGGACATTGCTCCACTATAATTTTTTCTACAATTTATGTTTTTGGACACAATCTAAGACGATCTGCTGCTTTGTTTTAAGGGGCCCTGAGTGGCCGAGTGATCTAAAGCGCTATCCGTTATGGATCATTGCCATCTCACCTCTGTCTGCTTGGGTTCGAGTCTCGGATTCGGACAATGTGGGTATGTGAGAAAGCTTGCCAGTAGCTTCTTGTGGGTCGGTGGTTCTTTCCGGGGTTTTCCCGGGTTCTTCCTCCACCATTAATACTGGCCGCCATGTATAGCCTATAGTGTGCTGAAAAATGGCGTTAAACTCTACAACAACAACAAAAAGCTTTGTTTTAAAGTAAAATTCACAGTGTGTTTACCATTAATTTAGCTGATACAAAGTTCACTTCATTTGGTCAACAATTATTTAATGTGATCACGAACTTCCATAGATTGGTTGTCAGTGTAGACATCGTTACACACGAAACCACTTCATGCAGGTGTGACAGTTATGGCTTTGATTAGAAACCATGACCCCTGCTTTATATCATTAAACAATACATCAGAGAGTCAGTATGGATTAGTAAATTCATTGGCATCGTGCAACAAAACAAACCCCTTATCCCCGAGGCATTATGTACCACGGGTTTAAATGTAGTTATTGTTCTACAGGTAATAAACCTCTTTGTAGATGATAAATAGTGATTGTGGGTTCAACATGTTCGGTACATCGTGTGCTCTTTTAACGAAATCCAGATGGCTGCCCTTTATTTCCGAACACACCTGTTAAAGAAATCCCACAAATTATAGCAGGAACAGTTTTATCACCTAGACACCCTGAAATCTCAAACATGCATCAAAACAATCTTTGGGAAGGACCTAAAAGCTTTTGTGGGATTACACCAACAAACTGTATGGGCAAATAGTTCATACGTACCTGTTTCGACCACTGCTTGGAAGGGAACAGTATTATTCCAGACAAATAAGGAATTTTTTTGAAAGGGCAAGGAGTTACAGACATTTTTTTAAAAATCAAAATCATGAGAAAAGCAAATGTTTACATCTTGACTTTATAGATTTCAGAATACCTTTAAGAATATATTACTGGACTGATTACTTCTAAAATTACAAAGGCTTAGGCACTGGGAGAAAATTTTACTGCATTGTTAAATATATATAAAACGAGACACTGGATAATCTAAAAGTAAATGTTTTTATTACTGAAAATTCTGAGAAAACCACTAGTAAAATAGGGAGATAACAATGACCTACCTTGTTTAAGATTTATGTAAATGATCTATGATTTTCGATTTCTGAGTGCATGCCTGTTGACCTTTTTAATAATTTCAGAAACTGCAGAGGGGTTGCAAAACTCTAAATGAATATTATAAATGTTGTAAAGAGTGGCATTTGACTGTAATCATAGTCAAGTCCAATATTATAATCATCAAGAAGGAAAAGCCCTAACACTAAATTTCATTTTAGGGAATGAAAAAGTCATGGTTGCAGATGAATGCATGGAAATTTTGGGAACACAAAAAAGGAAGGCTCAAAGAAGGGTCTTAAAGTTCTCTTCAGAACTTATTATAGAGAGCTCAGAACCAAAGAAAAACTGCAGTACTACAAATTCAATAAAAAGTTGCAACTTCTGCCATAGTCTCAAACCAATTTGAATTAGATTCCACCGATTAGAAACAGAAATTGGCAGATGTTGGAAAACTTAAAAACAAAATAGAATATGCACTTGAGGAAGATGATGAATGTCATTGTTAGCTCTTCTAGTCAGAGATCAGATGATGAATGTCATTGTCAGCTCTACTAGTCACAGATCAGATGATGAATGTCATTGTTAGCTCTACTAGTCACAGATCAGAAGAGCTTATGGGATGACCTGCTGTCCATCATCTGTTGTTCATTTGTCTTTTAACACAAGATTGTTTTCTAAACTTTACAAACATTTATCCCATAGTCTACTTGTTCCTAAATAGTGCTGCTTGGAGATCCAATATTTTGAAAATCTTGCTATCACTACTGCTTCTGGAGTGTTGGTGATATGGACATAATAATAATGCTATTAGTAATCCATGCTACTACGGAACAGTTGGTGATATTGATATGGTGTTTGCTATCACTTAACTGCTCCCAAACCATTGGTGATATTGACATGGTGTTTGCAGTAAAAGACTTTGAATGATATAATTGGTCCTAAATGAAAATGGTGCCAATCTAACCTCCAAAATGTCATCTTAAAAATCTTGTTATTGCTACTCCTCCAGGATGGATGGTCATATTAACATAGCATTTTCACCAAAAGACTTATGTCTAGTTAGACCTATATGAATATGGTGCCAATATGACATTTGGTGTATTCAGTACAGCAGCCATTTTGAAAATTGTGTTATCAATATTCCCCATAAATTGGTGTCATTGTTATGGGTTTAACAATGTCTTTCAGTACATGTTAGGCTATTTATAGTAGCCAGTATATCTGGTGGAGGAAGAACCTGGAAAAATCGAGGGAAGAACTATCGACCCACAGGAAGCTACTGGCAAGCTTTCTCATATACCCATGCTGGTCTAGCCCTAGACTCAAATCCATGTGATCAGAGGTAAGATGCCAGTGATCTGTAAAGGCAAGCACCTTAGACCACTCAGCCTCCTGGGACCACCCCTCCTAAATGGTAAGTCTTATTGAAATGGTGCTGATCTGACATTCATTATAGCCACCATGGCAGCCATTTTGAAAATCTTGTTATGTTACTATTGCATGGAGATATGTCATATCGACATGGGGTTTTTGACCCAAATACCTCTCATGATACCTAGTTTATGTTTGCCAATCTAACATCAGATATCCACAGCAGCCATTTTGAAAATCTTATCACTATTCCACATACATGGAAATTTATATCAACATGGGGTTTTCACCTGTAGACTTCTTGTGGTATATAGTTGTTCCTAAATGACAATGGGGCCAATCTGACATAGAGCACGACCACTACATGGCTATCTTGAAATCTTTTTTAACCTCCAAGAGAGAGTTTATTGCCAGTCACCTGCATAAAATGAATTTGTTTTAAAATTATTTTTTATTCAAAATTCTCCTAAGAACTCATTAGTTTGACAAGAATAAAGAGTAGAAATAGTCATTAAAAAAGAAACAAGTTCATTGTACACACTGACCATAATGAAAACAATAGACTGATGAGACAGTAACATATGATTAGATCCATCCAATCAATTGTCCAGTTTGTTGCAAGAATATTTTCATAATCATCATTGAAAATGCACAAAAATCAGAAGCTCTATAGAAGACTGAGCAACAAGCATACACTTATTTTGAGCTCTTCCACATTGACAGGAATCATTACATATATATGATGCAACTAATGAAGGCTGAGGATTGAAAACATTGATGCAACCTCATAAGGTATTCAAAGAAAATTGTACATACAATATTGTAATAGTATCAAACAGTAATTAACAAGCATTGATAATATGAACATGTTGCTGCATACTAAAATACAAAATATAACATTGTTGGGGGTGGGTTGGGGGAAAGGGCTTTTGACTTCAGCTCGGTTGTATATGTAGCAACTTATATGAACCAGAGATACTGGTGTGAAGACATAAATAGTGACTAAACTAATATTTTAGTAACTATTGCCAATTTTTGGAATGCCTTGAGACTCTCTTCTTGCATGGGGTTATCTGTTTATTATTAATACCTAAGTTATGTGTATATTATATGACAAAATTTATATTGATCAGTTCCTTATTTAAAAAAAGGTATTTTGCAGTCTGGGAGATCATGGTTTTGCAGTTTCTGTTTTACAGCATGAACAATATTTTGAAAATCTTTTGATTACTGCTCCTACCGAATGCATGGTCAGATTGACATAAGAAATCCAACAATACCAGAAATGGTTTTAACACTCAGAGGTTAACATAAAGAAATGTAATCATATTGGATTTCTGGAAATTCGTTGCAGACAGTAACATGTCAGCCCCTTGGAGGGATTTGTTTTACCTGATGCTTCTTCCATTTCAAACAAATACAGTGCCTATATAACACACATAAAATACGTGTAGTGGATTTGATAAGTTCAGTGTTCATTAAAATTAAGACAAACATTTCATTATCACAGATTCTGGATTTTTATCCCAGCATTTGTTGGAGAATTTGTATATAAGATTTTTTGTAACTATAGAACAGCAGCACCTCATCCCATTGCTTAAAGGCAAGCTCCTTGCACAAATAGCCCCATTTTCTAACAATTGGTGTCACACAAATGAAAATATGATTAAAATGTATATTTTGTTTTTGTTAGTTAATGGTTTTAAATGTACTGCTTTAATTGTTATTATTGATGTTATTCAGACAGTTGTTATGAAATAAACTTGAAGCTTGATGTTATGCTCAACTTTGTGCTCAGGCCTTCAGCTGTGCCCACATATGCACTCAAGCTTAATGTTGTGTACCGCCTTTGTACTCAGGCTTCCTGTTGTGCCCACTGGAGTACTCAAGCTTAATTTTGTGCTCACCTTGGTACTCAGGCCTTCTGTTGTGCCCACCTGAGTACTCAAACTTAATGCTTTGCTCACTTTTGTTCAGACAGTATACACTAAGAACACCTTTAGTGTCAATAGAGAAACACTATCCTTTTCACTCTCTTGGGTAACAAAAAAAACTATAATGATTTGATGATACTTAGGGACATTGTTTTGAACTCCAGTATTCAGTTTTGGGTCACTTTCTGTCTCATAAATAAGTAATACAGGCTTTAATTTCTCACTTTTCAATAAATCCCATCAATCAAGTTGGTGGGCAGTTGCATACTTTATATTTAGCTCATATATGCATTTCTGACCGGACATGTGATGTTATTATAGCTAAATTCCTCCAGAGAACCAAAGCACATCATGCTTTCAGTGCAAAGGTAGACAGAGTACTTGGTATACTTATGGAGGGGGGGGGGGTTGCAGTATTTTACTAGCCCACTGGGAGATTGAGTCCTATCTGCATGCCAATTCAGTCTGCAGAAGGGGAGGGGTCTTTACTAAATTCCTTAAAGAAAACTTTGCTTTTTGGGTCTCGGGAGTTTTGCTACTCAGTTTCATAATTAACGTGCACATATTGTAATGATAGTAGTGGTTTGGGTTTTGTAATTAATCTAGGGCAGAGACTTCTACCCCACCCTCCATGACTTTGCCCTCATATCACATGCACATACATGCAGGCCTTTGTGCAAACCCACCAAACAAAGGTGATGCCCATACCAGAAGACAGTTATATGGGGTGGAAAACATCATACTGGATCATTAACCAAACAAACTGCAATTATCGTACTACTATACAGATCTCTGCAATCATAACATAAGCTTTGTTGATGCAACAAAAACAAATGCATACACAAATACATGCACATGTACATACAAACTAACATATATGTCCACAATCATGATTTGCATCAATGCTTGTATGGTGAATAAACCAACCACTATTACTGGAATTGCATTACACAATATTATTGATCATGACTATATTATATATGTGGAGATTCCTATGAGACTAAAATACTACTGCAAGAATAGGATTGTTGATCACAACCATCATCATCATCATCATCATCATCATCATCATTAATCCCGCAACCCAAAGAGGTTATTGGGGCACCACCGATGACTTCGCAACTGATTCTTTCCCTCTTTCTGTTCTCTACTGCCCTTTGGGAATCTTCAAACTCCATGCATGTCCACTATGTAATGTTGTCTTCCCACCTGTTTTTCAGTTTGCCTCTTCTTTTGTACCCTCTCACTGTACCTTGCAAGATTATTTTTGGCAGTATATAGAGTTTCTTTATATAGGGTTTCTTAATAAATGATTTGACTTGGTGATGTATATAAACCTTCTTAGTAAATGATTTGACCTGGTGGCGTATATAGAGCTTCTTAATAAATGATTTGACTTGGTGACGTATATAAACCTTCTTAGTAAATGATTTGACCTGGTGGCATATATAGAGTTTCTTAATAAATAATTTGACTTGGTGACGTATATAAACCTTCTTAGTAAATGATTTGACTTCCTGATGTATATTGAGGTTCTTAATACATGAATTGACTTGCTGACATTTCTGGAGCTTCTTAATAAATGATTTGATTTGGTGGCATATATAGAGCAACTTAATACATGAATTCACTTTGTGACATATCTAGAACTTCTTAAAAACGATTTGACTTGGTGGCTAATATAGAGCTTCTTAATAAAGGATTTGACTTGGGGACACATCTGGAGCTTCTTAATAAACAATTTGACTTGCTGACGTATCATGAGCTTCTTAATAAATTAATTCACTTTCTGGCTTATATAGAACTTCTTAATAAATCATTTGTCTTCGTGACGTATCTAGAGCTTCTTAATAAACGATTTGAAGTGTTGACATATCTTGAGCTTCTTAATGAGTGATTTGACTTGGTGACATACCTAGAGCTTCTTAATTAATGATTTGACTTGGTGGCGTATATAAAGCTTCTCAGTAAATGATTGGACTTGATGACGTATCTAGAGAAACTTAATAAATGATTTGACCTGGTGATATTTCCGGAGCTTCTTAATAAATGATTTGACTTGGTAAGCTATCTAGAGATTCTTATTAAATGAATTCACTTGGTGACATTTCTGGATCTTCTTAATAGATGATTTGACTTTGTGACGTATCTGGAGCTTCTTAATAAATGATTTTGACTTGTTGATGTATCTAGCGCATCTTAATAAATGCTTTCACTTGGTGACACATCTGTAGCTTCTTAATAAATGATCTGAGTTTGTGAATTGTCTAGAGCTTCTTAATAAATGATTTGACTTGGTGGCGTATAAAAAGCTTCTTAATAAATGATTTGGCTTGCTGATATATGTAGAGTTCCTTAATAATTGATTTAACTTGGTGGCACTTGTGGAGCTTGTTAAGAAATGATTTGACTTGTTGACATATCTAAAGCTTCTTAATAAATGATTTGACTTGGTGCTATTAATAGAGCTTCTTAATAAATGATTTGACCTGGTGACATTTCCGGAGCGTCTTAATAAATGATTTGACTTGGTGACCTATCTCGACATTCTTATTAAATGAATTCACTTGGTGATATTTCTGGAGTTTCTTAATAAATGATGTCACTTGGTGACTTATATAGATCTTCTTAAAAGATTTGGCTTGGTGACACATCTGGAGCTTCTTAATAAACAATTTGACTTCGTGATGTATCAAGAGCTTCTTAATAAATTAATTCACATGCTGGCTTATATAGAGCTTCTTAATAAATTATTTGACTTGGTGACGTATCTAGAGCTTCTTAATAAACGATTTGAAGTGGTGACATATCTTGAGCTTCTTAATAAATGCTTTGACTTGGTGACATATCTAGAGCTTCTTAATAAATGATTTTACTTGGTGGCTTATATAGAGCTTCTTAATAAATGATTTTATTTGAATAGGTGACATTTTTTGAGCTTCTTAATAAATGATTTGACTTGATTACGTATCTAGAGAAACTTAATAAATGATTTGACCTGGTGATATTTCCGGAGCTTCTTAATTGATTTGATTTGGTGACACATCTGGAGCTTCTTAAATGATTTGACTTGGTGGCGTATAAAGAGCTTCTTAATAAATGATTTGTCTTGCTGATATATTTAGAGTTCCTTAATAATTGATTTAACTTCGTGGCACGTTTGGAGCTTGTTAATAAATGATTTGACTTGTTGACATAAATAAAGCTTCTTAATAAATGATTTGACTTGGTGCCGTTAACAGAGCTTCTTAATAAATGATTTGACTTGGTGACATATCTAGAGTTCCTTTATAAATGATTTGGCTTGGTGGCGTGTATAGAGCTTCTTAGTAAATGATTTGACTTGGTGACATATCTAGAACTTCTTAATAAATGATTTGCCTTGGTGGCGAATATAGGGCTTCTTAATAAAGGATTTGACTTGGTGACACATCTGCAGGTTCTTAATAAACAATTTGACTTCGTGACGTATCCAGAGGTTCTTAATGAATTAATTCACTTTCTGGCTTATATAGAGCTTCTTTATAAATTATTTGACTTGGTGACGTATCTAGAGCTTATTAATAAACGATTTGAAGTGGTGACATATCTTGAGCTTTTAAATAAATGATTTGACTTGGTGACATATCTAGAGCTTCTTAATAAATGATTTGAGTTGGTGATTTATCTACAGCTTCTTGATAAATGATTTCACTTGGTGACCTATCTGGCGCTTCTAAATAAATGATTTGACTTGGTGGCTTATATAGAGCTTCTTAAGAAATGATTTGACTTCCTGATACATCTGGAGCCTCTTAATAAATGATTTGACTTGGTGACATATCTAGAGCTTCTAAATATATCATTTGTGTTGGTGATGTATCTACAGCTTCTCGATAAATGATTTCACTTGGTGACCTATCTAGCGCTTCTAAATAAATGATTTGACTTGGTGGCTTATATAGAGCTTCTTAGTAAATGAATTGACTTGGTGTTGTATCTAGAGCTTCTTAATAAACGATTTGATTTGGTGACATATCTTGACCTTCTTAATAAATGTTTTGACTTGGTGACATATCTAGAGCTTCTTAATAAATTATTTGATTTGTTGGCTTCTCAGTAAATAATTTCACCTGGTGACACATCTGGAGCTTCTTAATAAACAATTTGACTTGGTGACATATCAAGAACTTCTTAATAAATTAATTCACTTCCTGGCTTATATATTGCTTGTTAATACACGAACTGACTTGGTCAAACATCTAGAACTTCTTAATAAATGATTTGACTTGGTGACATATCTAGAGCTACTTAATAAATTATTTAACTTGGTGAAGTTTCAAGAGCTTCTTAATAAACGATTTGACTTGGTGACATTTGAGCTTCTTAATAAATGATTTGACTTGGTGACATATCTAGAGCTTCTTAATAGATGATTTGACTTGTTGGCGTGTATAGAGCTTCTTAGTAAATGATCTGACTTGGTGACATATCTAGAACTTCTTAATAAATGATTTGACTTGGTGTCTACTATAGAGCTTCTTAATAAAGGATTTGACTTGGTGACACATCTGGAGCTTCTTAATAAATAATTTGACTTGGTGACGTATCAAGAGCTTCTTAATAAGTTAATTCACTTTCTGGCTTATATAGAACTTCTTAATAAATCGTTTGACTTAGTGACGTTTCTGGAGTTTCTTAATAAACGATTTGAAGTGGTGACATATCTTGAGCTTCTTAATAAATGATTTGATTTGGTGACATAACTAGAGCTTCTTAATAAATGATTTGACTTGGTGACGTAACTGGAGCTTTTTAGGAAATGATTTTACTTGGTGGCTTATATAGAGCTTCTTAATAAATGATTTTATTTGAATAGGTGACATTTCTTGTGCTTCTTAATTAATGATTTCACTTGGTGGTGGATATAAAGCTTCTTAGTAAATGATTTGACTTGATGACGTATCTGGAGAAACTTAATAAATGATTTGACCTGGTGATATTTCCGGAGCTTCTTATTAAATGATTTGACTTGGTAAGCTATCTAGAGATTCTTATTAAATGAATTCACTTGGTGACATTTCTGGAGCTTCTTAATAGATGATTTGACTTGGTGACACATCTGGAGCTTCTTAATAAATGATTTTGACTTGTTGATGTGTCTAGAGCATCTTAATAAATGATTTGACTTGGTGACACATCTGGAGCTTCTTAACAAATGATCTGAGTTTGTGAATTGTCTAGAGCTTCTTAATAAATGATGGGACGTGGTGGCGTATAAAGAGCTTCTTAATAAATGATTTGACTTGCTGACATATGTAGAGTTCCTTAATAATTGATTTAACTTGGTGGCACGTGTGGAGCTTGTTAATAAATGATTTGACTTGTTGAGATATCTAAAGCTTCTTAATAAATGACTTTACTTGGTGCCGTTAATAGAGCTTCCTAATAAATGATTTGACTTAGTGACATCTAGAGCTTCTCAATAAACGATTTGACTTGGTGACATATCTAGAGCTTCTTAATAAATGATTTGACTTGGTGGTATGTATAGAGCTTCTTAGTAAATGATTTGACTTGGTGACATATCTAGAACTTCTTAATAAATGATTTGACTTGGTGGCTAATGTAGAGCTTCTTAATAAAGGATTTGACTTGGTGACACATATGGAGCTTCTTAATAAACAATTTGACTTGATGACGTATCAAGAGCTTCTTAATGAATTAATTCACTTCCTGGCTTATATAGAGCTTCTTAATCAATGATTTGACTTGGTGACGTATCTAGAGCTTCTTAGTAAACGATATGAAGTGGTGACATATCTTGAGCTTCTTAATAAATGATTTGACTTGGTGACATATCTAGAGCTTCTTAATTAATGATTTGACTTGGTGACATAACTAGAGCTTCTTAATAAATGATTTGACTTGGTGGCTTATATAGAGCTTCTTAATAAATGATTTTACTTGAATAGGTGGCATTTCTTGAGCTTCTTAATAAATGATTGGACTTGGTGGCGTATAAAAAGCTTCTTAGTAAATGATCTGACTTGATGACGTATCTAGAGAAACTTAATAAATGATTTGACCTGTGATATTTCCGGAGCTTCTTAATAATTGATTTGACTTGGTGAGCTATCTAGAGATTCTTATAAAATGAATTTACTTGGTGACATTTCTGGAGCTTCTTAATAAATGATTTGATTTGGTGACACATCTGGAGCTTCTTAATAAATGATTTTGACTTACTGATGTATCTCGAGCATCTTAATAAATGATTTGACTTGGTGACACAACTTGAGCTTCTTAATAAATGATCTGACTTTGTGAATTGTCTAGAGCTTCTTATTTAATGATTTGATTTTGTGGCTTCTAAAGAGCTTCTTAATAAATGATTTGATTTTGTGGCTTATAAAGAGCTTCTTAATAAATGATCTTACTTTGTGCATTGTCTAGAGCTTCTTAATAAATGATTTGACTTGGTGGCGGATAAAGAGCTCCTTCATAAATGATTTGACTTGCTGACATATCTAGAGTTCCTTAATAATTGATTTAACTTGGTGGCACGTGTGGAGATTGTTAATAAATGATTTGACTTGTTGACATATCTAAAGCTTCTTAATAAATGATTTGACTTGGTGCCATTAATAAAGCTTCTTAATAAATGATTTCCCTTAGCGGACTTGATGGCTTGTATAGAGCTTCTTATTCAATGATTTGATTTTTTGACGTATCTAGAGCATCTTAATAAATGATTTGACTTGGTGGACTTGGTGACGTATGTTGAGCTTCTTATTATATAATTTGCTTGATGACGTGTCTCAAGCTTCTTAGTAAATGAATTGATTTGCTGATATATCTAGAACTTTTTAATAAATTATTTGACTTGGTGACATATCTAAGCCTTCTTAAAAAAAAATTTCACTTGCTTACATATCTGGAGTTTCTTAATAAATGATTTTACTTTGTGACCTATCTAGAGCTTCTTAGTAAATGAATCGACTTGGTGATGTATCTAGAGCTTGTTAATAAATGATTTGATTTCTTGGATTATATAGAGCTTATTGAAAATTAATTTGACATCCTGATACATATGGAGCCTCTTAATAAATGATTTGATTTGGTGACATATCTTGAGCTTCTTAATAAATGATTTGTGTTGGTGATGTGTCTACAGCTTCTAAATAAATGATTTGACTTGGTGGCTTATATAGAGCTTCATAGTAAATGAATTTACTTGGTGTTATATCTAGAGCTTCTTAATAAACGATTTGACTTGGTGACATATCTTGAGCTTCTTAATAAATGTTTTGACTTGGTGACATATCTAGAGCTTCTTAATAAATGATTTGACTTGGTGGCGTGTATAGAACTTCTTAGTAAATAATTTGCCTTGGTGACATATCTAGAACTTCTTAATAAACAATTTGACTTGGTGACGTATCATGAGCTTCTTAATGAATTAATTCACTTTCTGGCTTGTATAGAGCTTCTTAATAAGTGATTTGGCTTGGTGTGGCATCTAGAGCTTCTTAATAAACGATTTGAAGTGGTGACATATCTTTAGCTTTTTAATAAATGATTTGATTTGGTGACATATCTAGAGCTGCTTAATAAATGATTTGATTTGGTGACATAACTAGAGCTTCTTAATAAATGATTTTACTTGGTGGCTTATGTAGAACTTCTTAATAAATGATTTTATTTGAATAGGTGACATTTCTTGAGCTTCTAAATAAATGATTTGACTTCGTGGCGTATAAAAAGCTTCTTAGTAAATGATCTGACTTGATGACGTATCTAGAGAAACTTAATAAATGATTTGACCTGGTGATATTTCCGGAGCTTCTTCATAAATGATTTGACCTGGTGAGCTATCTAGAGATTCTTATTAAATGAATTCACTTGGTGACATTTCTGGAGCTTATTAATAAATGATTTGACTTGGTGACACATCTGGAGCTTCTTAATAAATGATTTTGACTTGTTGATGTATCTAGAGCATCTTAATAAATGATTTGACTTGGTGACACATCTGGAGTTTCTTAATAAAAGATCTGACTTTGTGAATTGTTTTGAGCTTCTTAATAAATGATTTGACTTGGTGGCGTATAAAGAGCTTCTTAATAAATGACTTGCTGATGTTGGTGATGTATCTACAGCTTCTCGATAAATGATTTCACTTGGTGACCTATCTAGCGCTTCTAAATAAATGATTTGACTTGGTGGCTTATATAGAGCTTCTTAGTAAATGAATTGACTTGGTGTTGTATCTAGAGCTCCTTAATAAACGATTTTACTTGGTGACATATCTTGAGCTTCTTAATAAATGATTTCACTTGGTGACATATCTAGAGCTTCTTAATAAATGATTTCATTTGTTGGCGTGTATAGAGCTTCTTAGTAAATGATTTCACTTGGTGACACATCTGGAGCTTCTTAATAAACAATTTGACTCGGTTACCTGTCAAGATCTTCTTAATAAATTAATTCACTTGCTAGCTTATATATTGCTTGTTAATAAACGATCTGACTTTGTCAAACATCTACAGGTTCTTAATAAATGATTTGACTTGGTGACATATCTAGAGCTTCTTAATAAATGATATGACTTGGTGACGTATCTAGACCGTCTTAATAAAAGATTTGACTTGGTGACATTTGAGCTTCTTAATAAATGATTTGACTTGGTGGCGTATATAAAGCTTCTTAATAAATGATTTGACATGATAACGTATCTAGAGAAACTTGATAAATGATTTGACCTGGTGACATATCTTGAGCTTCTTAATAAATGATTTGACTTGTTGACATATCTAGAGCTTCTTAATAAATGATTTCAGTTGGTGACGTAACTAGAGCTTCTTAATAAATGATTTGACTTGGTGGCTTATATAGATCTTCTTAATAAATGATTTTATTTGACTTTGTGACATTTCTTGAGCCTGTTAATAATGATTTCACTTGGTGGCGTATATAAAGCTTCTTAGTAAATGATTTGACTTGATGACATCTATAGAGAAACTTAATAAATGATTTGATCTGGTGACATTTCCGGAGCTTCTTAATAGATGATTTGACTTGGTGAAACATATGGAGCTTCTTAATAAATGATTTGTCTTATTGATGTACCTAGAGCATCTTAATAAATGATTTGACTTTGTGACCTATCTGGAGCTTCTTAAGAAATGATTTGTCTTGGTGGCGTAGAAAGAGCTTCTTAATAAATGATTTAAAATGGTGACACATCTGGAGCTTCTTAATAAATCATTTGACTTGGTGATGTATCTAGAGCTTCTTAATAAATAATTTGACTTGGTGACATATCTAGCGTTCCTTAATAATTGATTTGACTTGGTGACACGTGTGGAACTTGTTAATAATTGATTTGACTTGTTGACATATCTAGATCTTCTTCATAAATGATTTGACTTGGTGTGATTTGACTTGGTGGCTTATATAGAGCTTCTTAATAAATGATTTGACTTGATGACGTGTCTAAAGCTTCTTAATAAATGAACTGACTTAGTGCTATATCTAGAACTTCTTAATAAATGATTTTACTTGGTGACATATCTAGTGCCTCTTAATAAATGATTGGACGTGGTTGCTTCTATTGAGCTTCTTAATAAATGATTTCATTTCTTGGCGTGTGTAGAGCTTCTTAGTAAATTATTTGACTTGGTGACATTTCTGGAACTTCTTAATAAATGATTCGACTTGGTGTCATATCTAGAGCTTCTTAATAAATGATTTGACTCGGTGACATGTCTAGAGCTTCTTAATAAATGATTTGACTTGGTGGCTTATATATAGCTTCTTAATAAATGATTTGATTTGTTGTCGTGTATAGAGCTTCTTAATAAATGAGTTGACATGGTGACATCTAGAGCTTCTTCTTAAATGATTTCACTTGGTGACATATCTAGAGCTTCTTAGTAAATGATTTGACTTGGTGTCATATCTAGAACTTTTTAATAAATGATTTGCTTGGTGGCAAATATACAGCTTCTTAATAAAAGATTTGACTTGTTGGCTTATATAGAGCTTCGGAATAAGTAAATTCACCTGGTGACAAATATGGAGCTTCTTAATAAATGATTTCACTTGGTGACATATCTAGAGCTTATTTATAAATTATTTGACTTTCTGACGTATATAGAGCTCTTTAATATATGATTTGACCTGGTGACATTTTTGGAGGTTCTTAAGAAATGACTTGGTAAAGTTTCTGGAGCTTCTTAATAAATGATTTGACTTGGTGACGTATCAAGAGTCAAGAGCTTCCTAATAAATGATTTGACTTGGTGACGTATCTATAGCTTCTTAATAAGTTATTTGACTTGGTGGCTTATATAGAGCTTCTTAATAAATGATTTGACTTGATGACGTATCTAGAGATTCTTATTAAATGAATTCACCTGGTGACATTTCTGAGCTTCTTGATAAATGATTTGACTTGGTGGCTTATATAGATCTTAATAAATGATTTGACTTGGTGACACATCTGGAGCTTCTTAATAAACAAATTGAGTTGGTGACGTATCAAGAGCTTCTTAATAAAATGATTCACTTGCTGGCTTATAAAGAGCTTTTTAATATACAAACTGACTTTGCCAAGGATATAGAACTTCTTAATAAATGATTTGACTTGGTGACATATCTAGAGCTTCTTAATAATTTATTTGACTTGGTGACATATCTAGAGGTTCTTAATAAATGATTTTCCTTGGTGACAAATCTAGAGCTTCTTAGTAAATGATTCGACTTGGTGAGATATCTAGAGCTTCTTAATAAATGAGTTGACTTCGTGACGTATCTAGAGCATCTTAATAAACGATTTGACTTGGTGACATATCTTGATCTTCTTAATAGATGATTTTACTTAGTGACATATCTAGAGCTTCTTAATAAATGATTTGACTTGGTGACATAACTAGAGCTTCTTAATAAATGATTTGACTTGGTGACATATCTAGGGCTTCTTAACAAATGATTTTATTTGACTTGGTGACATTTCTTGAGCTTGTTGATAAATGATTTGACTTGGTTGCGTATATAAAGCTTCTTAGTAAATGATCTGACTTGATGACTTATCTAGAGAAACTTTATAAATGATTTGACCTGGTGACATTTACGGAGCTTCTTAATAAATGATTTGACTTGGTGATCTATCTAGAAATTCTTATTAAATGAATTCACTTGGTGACATTTCTGGAGCTTCTTAGTAAATGATTTGACTTGTTGATGTATCTAGAGCATCTGAATAAATGATTTGACTTGGTCACCTATCTAGAGCTTCTTAATAAATGATTTGATTTGAGTGAAAATTGTACATCAGCCACTTTGATATATCAAGTACAGCTGCACCAATATAAATAGGTTTATTTAACTTTAAATTTGTCTTTCGTCGTTGTATTGCAACAAGATTTTTATTAAATATTTTCATACGAACAAAACCATCATCATTAACTAATTTATTTCTGCGACTTATATCATTAACAATTTCAATAGGGACTCGCTTGCGAATATTTTCCATCGTCTTACCGAACACCGAGTTGTTCATCAACTTGAAAAAGCTTTTCTCAAATTCGGTTTTAGCCACAGCACGACGTTTCGTATTTAGATCAATATAATTTGCCATCCACTTCGACTGATTAAACTTTAGCACGCGATGGACCTTTCTCAGAATTAGTCCAGCATCTACTGCTTGTTTTAAATTTTTGTAATGCACAACGTAATTTCTTTTATCTAACAAATTTGGAACTAATTTATTAAGAATCGAATTTTTTGCTGTTGTCGTTGCTCGTTGTTTAGGCGATAATAAACTATAATTAATCATCATTGACTCTGCGCAAAACGGATAATCGTTATGTAGATCATGTAGCGAACTAGGATAATCTAGATCAAGTTCAACAAAATATGAAATATCGGAAAAATCGATATTAATTTTTCTAGGTAAATCTTTTTCAGTTTCTTTAAGAAATTGATCTGGAGTTATCCAATGAATTCCACTACAAGGCATTGGTTCTGACATCGCAAAAGCATACAAATTATTGTCGTCCAGATAAAGGATGTAACTCGACGGGAGATTTTTATCATAATTTTTTAAGTACTTGTTATTAGCAGCTGCATATTTCTTTGTTATAACGCTAATTCCGCCTCTGATACCTTTTTCAATAAAGTTAAACATATCGACATCTATTAAGAGATCTAGTTCTATTTTACTCGTTTTTAGTAAGGCGTCCCAAGACAATCCTGGAGAGGAATAATATCAACAGGGGTCTAATCCATAATTGCTATAGCTTACCCGACGAAAACTCTCAAAAACATCTGCTAGCAATAAAACATCTGTTTTCAAATATAGATCATGATAATCACCAAATGTTTTACAACTAAATTTATTCCAAATATCTTGTGCATATTTGTATTCGTCATCTGTTATATTTTCGTTTTTGAGTTGCGAG